>CM029562.1:24771759-24801460 GCA_017309665.1 Coelopa frigida
TCATCAGCCCATCATTCATTAGCATAATCATTTCCACTGTCTCAAGGAAAACATCGCCAGAAGGAGACGGGACCTTCATCCCTTCGTATCTACCTCGCCGCACAAACTTCTCTTCGGCAAATCCAACAACGTTTCCCTTCTCGCTCCCCAGAACACAACAATCACTCGATAAATGGAACAAACACCCAGAGATAATTTGTCATTAAATGCTTAAGAGAATAACAAAGCCTCAAGAAGGGAAATAAATCAAAAGTACTTCAAGCTCATCTACCATAGACAGCGGGAGGGCGAAACCTCAAGAGACGGAAACAATGCCGACTAATGGATTCTTTTCAATATTTCAGATCCGAGATAACATTGTGCTGACACGACGCGACATCGAGAGCTCCAAGCCCGAGCTTTAATCCGGAGACAAAAGCAGAGGCCAAGAGGCCAACAGCGAACGAAAGAGAGACCAATAGACGTGAAGTAGAGACCGCTAGACGTGATTTAGGACCGACATTGCGACAAAATGTCCAACAAACATTTCGCCATGGACATAAACAATTGTGGATTCGCCGATCCGCAGGTAACTACCGATCAATCAATCAAGATCAATCCATTAAAAATCGTTGATCGTACGTAAGCATAATCCGCGATCAATCAGGGATCGACCCGAGAACATTTTCTGATGGATTCGACAACAATTGCTGAGCGAGCCAAAAACAATTCGTGTTGTTGTCGTGATCAATTGGTCGATCAGTCTGACATCCATCCGATATCAGTACCAAATCTATCTGAAATCAATCCCGGATTAAATTGGTAACGATTAGAGAGCGAAACATGACAAACATGGATCAATTCGGGATCGTATTGGAAATGAATACGAGAGGTGGCGATCGATCCATGACAAATTTGATCAATAGTGATGATAAACCTGATATTGGATGATAAAACATTATATCGATCCATGATGAACTTGTTCTACGATCAATGGGAACTCCTTCTTCGATCAATGATGAACTTGTTTTCTATTCCTGATAGACTCAATGTCTAAACCCATGATCAATTCGGAATCTATCCGCAATCTTTTCGGAACCAATCTCTAATCCGATGTTTTCTCTCCCTCCCCCAGGGCCAGTTGTCGTCGGCTCTGGCCAAGGGCAGCCTGCGTGAGTTCGCATCGCCCTGGACATGGGCGCCGACCCGACGCTGCAGGACGACAGGCACAAGACCATCTACGAGAAGGCCTGATGACGCACGGCTGCGGCGACTACGTCGAGGAGTGTCTGCGACGTGGATGCAGCCCGAACTACGTGAGGTTTTGAGTTTTATCAATCGTCAAACTTCAACTGATCGTTCTCCGTTTTTCATTCTGCCAGATCAACCACCACCTGCACAAGATGGCGATCAACTTCGCGGCCGACTCGCGCGACCCGCAGATCCTACGGCCCTGCTGCGATACCGCGACGTCCAGGTGGACCACAAGTACGCCCAGCTGACGCCGCTCAACTCGCTGGCCAAGAACCTGACGCGGACAACGCCGCCGCCGTGGGCCAGTGCATCCAGCTGCTGCTGAACTACGGCGCCTCGGCGAACATCCCCGACCAGCGCGAGATGACGCCGCCTGCACTACGTGCTCAAGAACCCCAAGCTGGAGGAGGCGACGCGTCGGGAGCTCGTCCTGAAGTTCCTCGACTACGCGGCCGACCTGGACGTCGACAGCTATCGCGACGGCGAGGTGCGCAAGCTGCTGCACGAGCAGTTCGCCGACCTCAAGATGCCGCCGCTGCGCTCGAGCCGCGGCGCCGACGCGACGGACATCAGCGCCGAGACGCTGCTGACGCACCTGCGCAGCGGCGACGAGGACAAGTTCGAGCTGCTCTTCCACGAGCACCAGCTGAACGTTTCGGGGCGCGACAACGCGGCCAACGCCCAGCAGGAGCTGCACGCCCAGCTGCTGCTCGAGGCGATCAAGCGCGGCCAGCACCGGGCCTTCGACGCGATCGTCGGGGAGGGCGGGCGCCAGCGTCAATCTGCTGCACGGCGGCAACTCGGCCCTCGAGATCGCCGCCATCTGGGGCAACTGGCTGGCGCTGCAAGAAGCTCCTCGACCACCCCGAGCTGCAGCTGCGCCGCCAGGACCAACTGCTCTGCACGGTGATCAAGAAGCTGGACGAGCCGGCGCTGAATGATTTCTGCGACTACCAGAAGTGCTTCTACGTCCTGCTCGACTCGGAGCGCGTCGACGTCAACGAGACGGACCCCAGTGGCTCGACCCCGCTCCACTATGCGGTGAAGTACCGCAACCGGCAGGCGATGCAGGAGCTGCTGCGACGCGGCGCCTACATCGGGATGAAGAGCGCCTTCAACGACCTGCCCATCGACGGCATGCACCCGGACATCCTCGAGGAGCACTTCGACAGCTGCATCACGACCAATGGCTTCAAGGCCGGCGACGAGAGCTTCGAGATCCTGATGAACTACGCCAACCTGATGCCGAACATCGATGGGGGGGAAGTCGAAGGCGGCGCCACCGCACCAGCTGAGCGAGGAGATGACGCCGATCGCCTTCATCGCCGACTCGAAGGAGCATCGCTATCTGCTGCAGCACCCGCTGATCACCAGCTTCCTGTTCCTCAAGTGGCACCGCCTCTCGGTGATCTTCTACATCAACTTCCTGCTCTACTCGCTCTTCGCCGTCTCGATCGTCGTCCACACGGTGCTCAAGTTTCGCGGAGAGCGAGCACGAAGCGCTGACGACGCTCTTCGGGCTCTTCTCGTGGATCGGCATCGCCTACATGATCGTCCGCGAGCTCATTCAGTTCGCCATGTCGCCGGCGCGGTTCCTGCGCTCGCTGACCAACTACATGGAGGTCGCCCTGATCGTGCTGGCGACGATGACCTGCAGCGAGCCGAGCTACGATCGCGAGACGCAGCGCGTCGTCGCCGTCTTCACGATGCTCCTCGTCGCCGTCGAGCTGTGTCTGCTCGTCGGCTCGCTGCCCGTCTTGTCGATCTCGACGCACATGCTGATGCTGCGCGCCGTCTCGAAGAGCTTCCTCAAGAGCTTCACCCTGTACTCGATCTTCGTGATCACCTTCAGCCTGTGCTTTTACATTCTCTTCGGCAAGCCCGAGGTGGATCCGTCGGGGGGCGGACCCTTGGACGGCGTCAGCGAAGCGCCGACATCGCTGGGCTCCGAGGAGGGAGTGCGGCGACAACAAGTTCAACAAGTTCTCGAATCCGTTCGCGTCGGTCATCAAGACGATCGTGATGTTGACCGGCGAATTCGACGCCGGCGACATCGACTTCGACTCGCTCTGCAGCTATCTGATCTTCCTGCTGTTCGTCTTCTTCATGTCGATCGTGCTGTTCAACCTGCTCAACGGCCTCGCAGTCAGCGACACTCAGGTGAATCTCTCTCACTCTTCCATTCGATTTCACTCAACTAACTCCCATCTCTCGCATGTTTGATCCAGGCCATTAAGGCGCAGGCCGAGCTGAACGGCTCGATCTGCCGGGCCAACCTGCTGACGCGCTACGAGGAGGTGCTGACGGGTCGCTCGGGCCGGGCCAGCTTCATCGTGCAGCACGAGCCCTTCCGCTCGATCTGTCGCCGCCTCATGAACCTCTACCCGAACTACATCGCCGGCCGAGAGATCGCGATTCTGCCGAACGATCGCAACAAGGTCCTGATTCCCGTTGCCAACTCGTACGAGATGAAGGCGGTGCTGGAGCGCGGCGGGACGGGGCGTGGCAGCAAGGGCGGATCCGCCTCCTCCGCCTTCCTCCCCCTCACCGACGCCAGCGAGAGCGATCGCCAGAAGCGACTGCTCGACCCGCCCGTCCCAGTTCCTGCCCTGCTGCTGCGCCTGCATCACCGGCAAATGTTCCGAGATGGACAGTCCGCACCGTGAAGCTGGCCATGGCCGTCATCGAGCAGAAGACGGTGGCGCAGCGCGACCGTCAGCGGCTGCAGAACACCGAACGGCGGCTGCAGAGCATCGAGGACAAGCTGGCCAAGATGTTCGAGCTGCTGCAGGACATACAGGCCAAGTGAGGTAGAGAAACAAAAATAGCGGAAGAGTCTTCTTAAGTCTTCCTCTCATCCATGTTGTTAGTCCTCCTCTAAGGAGTGCTGAAGAAAAAGCCTTAAAGTTTGTGCATTTCTCGAAATGAAATCGTTTTTTATGTCTTAATTTATCCAATAAAGTATTTTATAATATCATGTTATAGTTTAACGAAAACCTTCTATCCTTTTATTTTAATTAAAGAAGAAATTTTATTGAGAATATTGGGAAGAATATTGCGAAGAGAAATATGATAATTGTCTTGCAATAGATTCTTTCATACAAGAGATGTCCCTCAATCTTCCTATTCATATAATATCCCGCAATCCTCTGAACTCTTTCTCTCCATCGAATATTCATCTCAATGAATTTTCTTCCAATTGAAGAATCCATCGTACTTTTTCTTTCCCAAAAAGTCATTAAGCCAAATAAAACACATTCTCTTATAGACATTCATATACGGAAAGGTAAGTATTTATTCAATGTATGTATGTATGTATGTATGTATGTATGTATGTGGTTTTTGTGCTCGCACACAAGTACAATAATGTATAGTAGGTAGGACATGCCTGAAGCATGTTTTCAATTGATTTGTTTGCATTTTATTTGTTTTGATTACTTCGTAAATTTGCTCAAATTATAATAAACACAGTTAGTATTTGGTTAAAAACTCTCAACAGTTGTTAAACAGTACATTAAGTGAAACTCCGTTAGTACGAAGGACATTGTTAAAAACGATATATGTTTGTATACGATGCTCTCTGCTCTCAATGTCGAAGACTGAAAAGCACCTCAGCCTCTTTGTGTCGGAGGTTGTCTTAAGAAGAACCCAAGCAAGCTCCAAGCTGCATACAAAAAATCCTCTGCCTAACGCGCACTAATTACTACAATTAATCTTAATTATTCTTTTGGTATTTAAGTATTTTGGTTATTTCTCAATTGTTTGTAAATATTTTTTTTGTTTCATTTGATTTTTCTTATACCATAAATTTGTAATTTTAAATTTAATTTCCTTTTTTTATAAATTTGTATTGTAGTTTTTCGTAAAATAATATTTTGTTTGTTCCTAAACTAATATTTTGGTAATTGGTATTTTGGATTTTAGAAATTGGTATTTGGGTATTTGGTATTTTGTCATTTTTTTCTACTGCTTCTCTAGCAGAGTTTTACAAAAAATACAAATGTCTTTATTTTTTTTATATTTACAAAAATATCACTTTTATCAAAAAATATTACTTATTCAAATTTTGAATTCAATACATTTTGTTTTGTTTTTGGTTTTTTTTTTTGTTGTTTTTGTTTCATGCAATTGAAGTTGGTTTTTGGTGTGCGTGACTTGTTTTTGTTGTTTACTGTTATCGCGGCTTCTGGTGGCATTTACAAAAACAAACCTAGTTCCCGAGCAGCCCCTGCCACGCCCTTCAAAACACCAGGTACCCAGTTCGATCTGCCACGATTTCTTCTCCCGCACTCTAAGCAAATAGCAACTACTTTTCGGGATTTCGCTGCAAACTACTAATCAACGCAATGCTGTCACATGATGCTCTCGTCTCATGACAACGCATCATGTCACGTAAAGCCAATTCACCTAACGTCACCTCACGTCACGTAACGTCACGTCACGCAATCAGTCCCCTCGGTCACGTCACTCAACGTCCCTTGCGATCGCAGGCGCGGGGTTCAATCAACATCTCCCAAAAAAAAAAACAACATCAGGCTGGGCTTCGATCAACATCTCCGAAAACAATTTCAACAACTTCCACAACTTCTCATGGGACACGAGCGCCGAGGGGACGGCGGGGTGGCAACGCCGTTTATGTCATCGTGCAGGAGTGCCTCTTCAGCGAGAACTTGTGCGAGGGGCTCTTGTGGTGCTTGGGCGTCGTGTACGAGGGCAACGACTGCCGTCGCCGCCGGACGGCCGGACTCAGGTTGTAGCGGATGTTGGCCTGGACGAGGAGCTCCTTGAACACCTCCATGATGCCCACGTTCTCCTTCGCCGAGCACTCGACGTAGCCGCACTTCCAGTCCTCGCAGACGACCATCTCGGTCACCTCGTGCTGCACCCGTCGCTCCGTCTCGTTCAGGTCGATTTTGTTGCCCACCACCACGATGGGGATCTTCAGGCCGCGGGCGGTTATTATCTGTGCAAAAGAAAGACAGAGAGAGAGAGGGAGAGAGAGAGAGAGTCAGATTAAGTTCTCAGAGTCAGATTTATTAAGACATAATTTCGCAGAAATGGCCCATTAAAGTTTTAATTAAGATATAAAAAAGAATAAATAAAAAAGAAAACTTATTATATGGTAGAAAAAATATTGAGACACAGTTGAAGATAATTCAAAACAAAATTAATTTATCTAAAAATGTTTATAATTTTTAAATAAAATTAGAATGTCGTATTTTAGGAATATCTCAAAATAACTAATAAATCCGAAGACATTGAGACCGAGTCCTCAAATGAAATCACTCAAGGATAACTCTCATTAGGCAATTGTATCAAAATGTCACAACAACAAAATCGCTTTACGTAAACTAAATTAATTAGTCCTCTATGTTACACAAGATCTCGTATGTAATAGCCTTGCGTAAAAGATCGTCATACATATGTGTATTAATTCTCTTTCATAAGAAATGGAAATTCGCAAAAAAGCAATTAAGGAGAATCATTACATCAATTTATGTATTGCAAGGGCAAATAAACAAAGTGGAATGAAATTTTATATGAATATGACAGATTTTTTCACAATGTAATTAATTAATAATTCAAATTAAATTCACGACAATTTCGCCCACAAAGATAACATTCTACGAAAAAAGGCAAAATATCACAACTAAGTGAAAACATGTCAAATTGAAATTAAATGGAAATTCCGAGCAATGAACGAGAGTGCGTGGAAAATAAACAAAGAGGAGAAAAAATGTTACAAACTCAATTAAGAGCACCAGCCGAGCTTCCATAGAAATGTGGTCGGAAAAACAGGCGACAACAAGACCAAACTGAAAGAATGCATCCATGACCCGAATTGCACATGCGAATTGTTGACAATAAATCGCAAAACGATGGCAACCCCTGCGCCCTGGAGAGGTAGATAGATAGACGGTCAGACAGATAGACAGACAGACAAACAGATGTCAAACGGAGCGAGGGAGAAATGAAAAATTCCATTTCGCTCTCGCCACACGCAGCATAAGTGGACCAAACGAATCGAAATGTGGATGACATTTGACTCGATGCCCCCCGAACCCCGCCCCCTGATCCACTTAAGCAGTCGCATCGCACTCTGGCCACGCCACGCCCCGCCCCTCCCCCTTTGACCCATGACCTCTGGTCGTGATCTGCATGACTCACCTCGTTTCGCAGTCGCTCGACCTCGTTCCAGGACTCCTCATCATCGACGGCATAGACGAGAATGAATGCGCCCGCTGTCGAGATCGACAGGGTTCGCATCGCGGGGAACTCGAAGGCGCCGGAGGTGTCGAGGATGTCGAGCGTCAGCGCCGAGCCGTCGGGCAGGTCGTACTCGCCGCGATGCAGCTCCTCGACGGTCTGCTTGTAGCGCGGCAGGAACTTCTCGTACAGGAACTGCGAGATGATGCACGTCTTGCCGACGCGCGCCGATCCCATCATGACGACGCGTCGCTGCTCCTTCCGGATCTGCGAGCTGCAGCTCGTGCTGCACTGGCTTCCGTGGCCGCTGACGCAGCAGCTCCGACCGACGCCGACGTCAACGCCGACGCCGCTGCCGTGGTGCGCGTATTCGCTGCCGGCGCGCGATGCTCGCATCACCGAGGACAACGAGGGCAGACGGAGCCGTTGGCATCCCGACTGTGGCTGCGACATGTTGACGCCGATTCCGATCCCGATGCCGCCGGCGATGCGTCCGCCGCAACAGCTGCTGCCGCTCGGGGCCGCCGAAGTGCTGGCCGAAGCAATCGTGGCTGCCAGTGTATGCGTGTGTGCGTGCAAGAGACTCCCTCTCACTCTCTCACTCACTCGAGTGTCGCTTTCTTACTCTGTCTCACTCTCACTCTCGCAGACAATCGCAAAGTTGTTTTTTTTTGTTGATCTCCGACGAATGACGAATTGACGAATGAATTTTTTATCGCTCCAATTTCGTTTTCTTCTCTGTTTTTCTCTCCTATTTCGTTTTTCTCTTTTCCTCTACTGATTTTTTGTTCTCGCCTACTTTTTTCCTCTACTGATTTTTGTTCTCTCCTCCTTCGTTTTCCTCTCCTCCTTCGTTTTCCTCTACTGCTTCGTTTTCCTCTCGTTCCTCTTTACACCACTTGTTTGGACTTCTCTTTCAGTCTCTGTTGATTTGCACTCAATTTGCATTCGTCCTCGCAGAGGGTGGGGCGGAAGTGTGGGGGGCGAGTCGTTCGGCTGCAAAGATAAAAGGAAAATTAATGATTGGCAACACGTCAGGCGACAATGGCGAGGGGCCAAGGGACAAACATACATACATATGTACATTTACATAGACAGACATAAATGAATGAGAACGGCGACAATTGTGAATAGGAGGAGGCGACAGGACGAGAGAAATTAATGAGGTTTCGGAAATTTTTTCGATTTGAGAATATTTTCTCAGAATAGGGACAAAAGTGAAGCGAAATCCATCGATCATTGGAGGGCTTTAAGGACGAAAATAAATATACAATGGCAAGCTTAAGAGAGAGAGAGAGAGAGAGAAAGAGGGGGAGAGAAATTGAAATAGGATTAGTCCAAGGTCTGAAAAATAAAAACCGATTTCTCTCAATCCCTTCGCTCACTGAAGGTGGAGCCTCCTTATAATACCTTAAAAGGATGCCCTTCAACATACGATCCAAAGTTATTCAAAGCTTCTTAAAAACTCGGCCCGAATTGGGGTGAACTTTGTAATTGTTGATAGGATTATGGCCGGAAGTGAAAATAAGCATGTCAAGGATTTCGTGAGAATAACTTTTAGAAAAAAAGAAAGATATATAGCGACCAACAGCAATAACAATGCATCAATCGAATAACTTAAATTAAGCTTAGCCTTCTGCGAAAAACCTCTTCTGAAGGCGATCGAGTTCTCTTCACGTTTCTGAAAACCACTCGTCCTTAATTTTCGTCCGAATCCCACGACACCCGGAAAATCAGAGAGTGAGGAGGAGACAGACAAAGCGAGTGAGATAGAGAGAGAAAGAGAGAAGAGGAGAAATAGAGAGATAAGGAAGGAACATTGTAACTGTATTAATTTCCAGATGCTGACAAAATGACACTCTGTCGACAGGCTGTTTCCGTGCGAGAAAAAAGGATCCCATCGGATCCGTCGGAAAGAAAAACCCACACCCCTCGTCAGCAACAAAAAGGACACCCTTGTCAACAGGAAAGAAAAGTCCCCGGTAGCAACAAATCGAAAGTTGAATGAAGTGAACTGAGAGCGAGAGCGAGAGTGAGAGAATGGTGGAAAAAACGAGTCTGCTTTAAAATATAAGGACATGGATTCCGGGAAGCCGAAGCTCGTGCGAATTGTGGAAGGAATTAAAAGCTCAGCCCCACATTACCGCACAGATGCGGGGACGGTGGGGGGTGGGCGGAGGCGTTGTGTGTGCGGGGCGTGGTCGTGGTCGACGGATGGTGCGAAGGATTCTCAGCACGTTTATATTTTTCGAAAGTAGGTGTCGTAAAAAATTCAGGCAACGAACTCTAGATTAAATTTCCACGGAAACGATGAGAAGGCGAGGTCGGTGGAGAGAGTGAGAGAAATAGACTGAGGAAGGCATAAAACGAAAGAGAGTGAGGGAGAGAGAGTGCGAGGTTGTCATGAAGAAAGAGGGACGATGTTGGAGGTGAAAACATTAAATGCAATATAGAGCAAATAAAAAAAAAGGATGAGCAAGAAAGAGGAGAACAAGAAAGAAGAACACTTGGTGGAGGAAAGAAGGAAAAAGAAATAAAAAGTAAGAGCTAAAGGAGGAGCTAAACAAGAGAGGACCATGGCCGAAAGATGTGAACTAAGTGAAGTAATCAAAGACCGCGACCACAGCAGGAAGGCCATGGAGGAAGTTGGAGAACTTTGTTGGGTGCAAAGGGAGGGAAAAAAAAGAGACCTCTGGGAATCAAGGTTGACGGATGGAGGTCGACAACTTTTGGGGGCTGCAGAACGAACACTGGGGCGGCATACTTAAGTGGGGAAGACTTGGAGAAAGATGAAGGAAGTGATGAAGAAAGGAAGGCATCAAGAAAGAGATGAAGGCATGAAGAATGGAAAGAAGGACAGAATGTTGTTGCCCACCGCAACAGCGACGTCGGCCTACATCGTCAACGTTACGTTACGTTACGTTAGGCCGACATCGGTGGGAGACACGACTCAATCAAATTGTTACGAAGCTTCCGAGAAGTGGTAGCAACAGTAATTGAACGAGGGGAGAAAACCAAGAGGATGCGAACACGATGCGAAACGAGACGAGGCGAAATAAGACGAAACGAAGGCGACGACGAAATGAAGTGAAGTGATGAAACGTAAAGTGAATCTCATTAAAGAACGATGCTGGAAGTGGGCAACGAGCTCGGGAGGAGGGGTCCAGAAAAGTGACCCTGGATGGCGGGAGGTAATTTACGAGGAACCGAGAAAATCGACAATTTGTGGCTGAGTTCCATGCCTGGAGCGATAGAGAGAGTCTGTGCACCCCACGTCGTATGAGTGACTTTAATTGAAAACCCCATGATAAATATTTCCTTAAAGGAACACAGATAAGATTGAAACATTTCTGAGAACATCTGTTGGTACAAGGGAAAATGTTGAAATAACGTAAAACCGCAGGATGAAGTTGTGGAATTCAACAGTTATGGGAAAAGCTCAAGTTAAATGGCTTCAGGGAAGCTTTTCAAATAAAATGGCTTAATGTTCATTTGAAAAAATATTACTATTTCAATAGAACTTAAAAACAACTAAGGTCCAAAAGAAATTCAAATTAAGTTATAATAAAATTATGAAAGTAGTTGGTTTTTAATCATAAATTAATTTAATGTTCTAGATTAACTCTTACTAATTTACTCTCCGATCCTATTTTACCAAATATAATGCTAATAATAAAGTTTCTTAAAAGTTCCAATATTTATCAGTTAATTTCATTATTGTTAGTATTATATTTTAACTACACTTATTCTCTCTAAATGTAAATTTTGCACATATAAACTTTTATAGAAACTTTTCTTTTCTTTATTTAGCATATAAATTTTAATTATAAGTTATCTTTTTTAAATAAATAAAAAATAATTGTCAGAAAAAATCTATAAAAATGCAAATTATTGCAAAAGGTTAAAAGAAAAGCAATTAAATAAAAAAAAATTAAATGAAAAATAATAACTCTAAAAGAAAATATGGCAGCGAAAATACCTTGAAATCAATGAAATAAAAACATTCTGGAAAATAATAACAAAATACTAAAAACGAAAAATAATTCTAAAAGAAGAACTGGTAAAAGTAGGTCAATGCCAAATTTCAAAGGCGAAAAGTTGGTACCAGAAAGAACTTCTCCCGAACAAATTAGCGAAATAACAACAGCTTTTCGCAACTGGGAAAACTTCTCTCTAACTACGTAGACTGCTCTATACCAATAATAATAGTATATGTACAATAATAATAAGATTCTAATAATAAGAAATAATAAAAGCTAAATTTCCTTCAACTTTATTAATTTTAATTTTCTACAATATCACTACTTTTCGATACGCTGTTCAGATTGTTTTCTTTCTTTTCGTCTCCCTCTCCACAATTACTTAATTATTTTCCATTACTTTTCATGTGCGCCATTTGTAATTGGGAAGTGGAAATGACAGGAAGTCGTGCTGAGTTGCAGTCGAAGTTTTTGTTGTTGTAGTTTTTGTTGTTGTTGCTGCTGTTGTCGTCAATTTCACTTGTTATTTGTTGTTGTTTTCGTCGTCAATTTCACTTGTTATTTCTTCTCATCCCCGACTGTTTTTGTTGCCATTTTATTCGGTTGTCATTCTGTCTGTTGTTGTTCTTTTCTCTTTTTTTTTTGGGGTTGATATTCTTTTTTTATACAATGCAACTGGGTGCAACATGATGTCATTGAAGAAAATACGAGAACGACAACATGGCTGAATGTCCGCTCAATTAGGACGAACCGAGTGGGGTCCGGAGCTGTGGGTGGTGGCCGAGCTGAGTGGTGGACTAATTGGTCCCGCCCCTCGCTGACAGGGCGTGGCTTGAGTTGAGTAAAGAATTTATTGATCTTCCAATATGAATAAATTTAATATTATTTAAGGCTTTGATATTGACTTGATTGCGAATGAAATACAACAAAATGATAAAAACAAATTGAAAAACTCTCATATGAAAATCATCGTATCATATAAAAACTGTGGTTTTTTGTTGAAAATTCAAGAATTTTTCAGTGGCTACTGAATTTCAATAATTATGTAGAATATTTTATTTCGCAGTCCTTCAAAATTGTGAAAAGGGAAAAAATTGGCATAATTGGAACGACAACAACAATATATTTAATGACGATAACACTTAAATTTAACAACAACATATTTAACGTCAACAACAATAAATTTAATGACGATAAAAGCACTAATAATCAATTATCCAGTCGCACAAGGATACGCCTGATTTTTTCGCCGAGATATTTTTGGACAAGAACAGAGGGCAACGAATATTTTGAATATCCTAAAATTTCACGGATCTCAAGAAGTAATGGGAATATCGAGAAAATTAAGATATCATTTCAAGAGAAATCAAATTGGGGAATAAAGGAGAAAATAACATCAATATTCAAAATAGGAGAAATTTCATTTCTTTCTTAATATCTTTCATTATTTAAATTTTCTAGAAACCTTACAGAAAACCTTTGGTTGACAGAAGTTTTCAACTAGATGAAACTAACAATGATATCACAAACAAAGAAAATTAATATCAAACGATAAAAACTAAGGCGAATGACATCGTGAATGATGATGATCATGATAATGGCAAATTCAATTCAACACAATCTGATGAAATGCTCGGCCTTTGAAATTTTAATCGTGATTTTGTGTTCATTCCTTTGTCCTTCGTGTGCTTCATCGTCCTTTGAGCGGGGCAGCGGCGCGTGTCGGAATGTCGGAGATTTTAACGAGCTACCGAAATTGTCGGCACGCGATTTTAATTGAAGGACCGCCAACCGAACCCCACTGACACCCCCCTCCCCACCCCATCAGCCCATTGTTCTTTCCTTGAGGAGACCAATGGGAGCAGATAAAAAAAACTCTAAAGGACTTCTGACGGACCCGTCTCAAAATTCAGGGGGCCAACTCAAGGTTCCACGATTCGTTCGAAACTTTCCAAAACGATGTCTAAACCACAACGTAGTAAAGGCCATTCCTCCCACTTTTGTTGTTGTAGTGATTGTTGTTGTAACAATTGTTGTTGTAACAATTTTTGTTGTAGTAATTTTTGTTGTAGTAATTGTTGTTGTAGTAATTGTTGTTGTAGTAATTGTTGTCATAGTAATTGTTGTCATACTCATACAATATACATAAATTGAACTCTCAAGTGAAAATATTAGGAAACTAAGGTGATAAAGCTAAAAGGACATACATCTTCAAAGACAGAGAGAGAAATAGAGAGACAGAAAGTGAGAAAATTATGAAAATTGCATCTTAAGACTTCAAAGCGAAATATATCACAATAATAAATCAATGAAAAAATTGCACACATTCTGGTAATTAACGAAAATTAGCAATTCTTGCCATTTCCACACAAAAGATGTCTCAATAGAACGTTATACTAATCGATTGCTGTGGGTGTTTGTCGATGGTAAGACGCAGATTCGATGGGTGAAAAAGGGCAGGAGGTGGCGGGGGTGCGTGTTTCAGCGATAAGGTCGATGGGAATCAATAAATTTCACTGGAGAAATCTATTTTCGTGTCTTTTCGTTTTTGTTGCCAAACGTTATGGTTGAATTGTCGTAATGTGGTAGGTTGTTGTTGTCACTGTTGTTGTTGTTGTTATTGTTGTCAATGTGGTTGTTATTGTTGTCACTGTTGTTGTTGTCAATGTTGTTGTTATTGTTGTAGTTGTACTAGTAACAATGTTATGTTGTTCTTGCTGTTCTTCGCATAGTAGCAAATTTGTTATTATTGTTGTAAGCATATTACCATTATTATTATTATTATTGTAATGACTAATGTTGTTGCTGAAATTGTGGTTGTCATCACCATCATTGCCGTTATCACTTGACGTGCCCTCCACTTGAGAAGCTTCCACACGTCGCCATGATTCACATCGCCGCAAGTGCTTCTGGTGGACATGAATAAAATACAACCACGAAATTGAAGAGAAATCGAAAATTTGTCCTCTCCACAAAATTTCGCCCAAAATCACGGTTTAATAACAAGAACATGATTGATTTATTCTCAATGTCATTCGGTGCGAAATTAAATTTACGAAACTTGTGCGGTTTTGTTATTTAATTTTGAATATTATTTGATATTGTGTTAAAATATATTTTTTGATTGAAATCATGTCGGGGTTGAATTCGATGGAATGATTGGTATAAACACGTAAACAACAGTCAAATAATAACAAAATGAAGAATAATAGAACAAAACTACAACAGAGCAAAACCACAACAACAACCATAATTATAACAATAACAATGTGCCAAAATTTGCATTTTCAGAATTCGGAGCAAAATAACGAAAGCGAAATAAAATTAAACAACAAATTGGAAATTCTATATTCAAAAATAATATTGGAATTTCTAATTCCATTAATTCGATATACAATTATAAAATCTGAATAGGAAAAATATTTACACGTGGGTGTGTTTCAAACCCTTTAATTGGATTAAGGAATTTTCAAATACTTTGAGAAATATGTGACCATTTGAATTATTTCTATTCCTCTTAACCTTTCGCCTGCCACACTCTCATATCTCATATTCGTCTACCACACTCTTAATCCTTTAGTTATACCTCTCAAATACCTCATTAAAAGTTATTTGCATAAAGTTATCATCCACAAAAGTTATAATCCAAACCCAGAAAACCTCTGAACTACATATAATTCACAAATATATGGTTAATTATATCATATTCTCTCTCTCTCTCTCACTATAAATGTCAATATTCACTCGTTTCTCCTCTGTCTTCTCCAAAATGCAGTTTAGTTGAAAATTTTCAACTTTTTGACATTTGATATTTTGATTTTAGGTGCTCATGCATGGAGGAAATGGAAATTTCGTAGTAAATTAATTGAAAAAGTTCCACAGCAGCTGGTGAGCTAGCTGGTTGTATTTATGCTGTTGGTCATGGTGCTGACAGGTCAAAACAACAGCATGATCAACCATAAAAACATTGTCATGAACAACAATAACAACATTAGTATCAACAACAATAGCATGAACAACAATAACAACATTAGCATGAACAACAATTACAAGAATTACTCTTCTATCCATCTCCAACTATAGATGTTATTATAGCAAAATTCCTATATCGAAGAAAGTCCTTCGACTGATCCCTTCCCAAGGTTGCGCAAACAGATATTACTCGAACAATTCAATACCAAATCGTATTCGCAATCAATGTCCGAAGACCCATCAGAGTGAGCAAATAATGAAAATCGTTTTCCAATTAAATTTCACACTGCACACACATTGCCTATATCACAAGGTCGAAGAAGGCGAATGTCATCGATCAAGGACGAAATGAGAGAATAGCAGAAATAGCAACAATAACAAAAACAAAACCAATACAAGTACATCAACAACAACTATAACAAGAACACGATTTTCTATTCTACCAATATGAGAACATGAGAAACGTAGTTAAATTCGTTCAAAGAGAAGCTCGAATTTCACCTAGAGCAAAGATCATCGGTTCTAGTCTTGTGTTGCAAATCGTGGTCCTCAGACAGGAATCTCATTAAGGTGTTCAATTGAGGGGCGGGGCGGGGAGAGGGAGATGGAGGATCGTATTTGCTTCTTGGTTCGAAGGGGAGGATTTTACAGTGAATCCAAGTCTCCACGAATCCATTTTCTGTCTCTCTCTCTGTCTCTTATTGATTCTTTGACCAGCTCTCTTTTGTCGACTCCTAGAGGGCGAGTTTCCTAAAGTCTTCTTAAGACTACTGCTTAAGTCTCGTAAAGTCTGCTTAAGCTTGCATAGGAATTTCCATTGCATTTTCTTGTCATCGATGCCATAGAAATGCTTGATTGAATGGAAGTAAGTCATGGGATAAATGAATGGTGTAGCTTTTGATACAATACGAAACAATTGCGCAAGACAATTAAACAAAAACGGTCGATTGTTTTTATCCATCTGTACATTTGTCCATCAATCAATCAATCATACCGTCATCTGACAGCATGTCCTGCGGACAGAACACCTTTCTTCGACCTTTCACTTTTTCTTCCCTCTCTTCTCTCTTCCAGCGAGCAAAAATTAATTCCGAGACGAATGCCTGCGCATTAAATTTTCCTCGGCACCAAGAGCAAACACTGACCTTCCTTCTGAGTTCCTTCGTGTCCACGCATGGAGCGTGGATGAGAAAAGATTCAACAAAGGGGAAGACGAAAGAGGAGACAAAGGAGGAGGCAAGGTAAATGGAAGAAACAAAGGAGAAGACAGAGAAGGAAGGCAAGTGAAGACGAAAATGAGGCGTTGACTAAAAGTGAGTCCATCGCATCGATCGATCGATTGTCGACACTTTCACCTTCAACTCGGTCTCATCGTTGTTCATCGCCTTCACCTGACGGTCGTAGTTGTGGCTCCCTCCCTGATGTCCGCTACCTACTCCTTCTCCTCCATTTAATCCTCCTCCTTCCCCTTCAATTCCTCCTCCATTTCCTCCACTTCCTTCTCCTCCCCCTCCTCCACATCAACCCATCTGGCCATCGTTATCGTCGTCCTGTGAGCCGTGACCTTCGCAACCCGAAAGTGATTAATAATTCCTGGCATCGATTCCCGTCTCGAATAATATTCCACAATATGTGTGTGTCTCAATGCTTCGGTCGCTCTTTCTCCCAATGATTTTGTCTCTCTTTCCCCCATTGATTCGCACTGCATTTCTCGACCTTTCTCCCAGTCATTTTCCGTCTCTCTTTCTCCTACTGTGTTGTCCTCGTCCTTTCTCTCACTGTACTACTCACTCTTTCCTTTCACCTTTCTCTTCTTTCAAACCCTTTCTCACTCTCAGTCTTCACTCCTTTTTCTGTTTTTTTCTCTCACAGTCCTTCCCTTTCTCTCTCTCTCTCTCTCTCTCTCTTCACACTCTTCCCCCTCTCACTCTCTCTCTCAATCAGTGCTCGCGATTCGATGAACGTTACTTTTTAAGCATAACACTGAGAATGTGTATGTCTATGTGATATTGATAGTAGTCTGTCTGTGTGTGTGTGTCTATCTGTGTGTGTGTTGTCTGTCTTTGTGTGTGTTTTCATTCAAGGTGTCTGTCTGTCTGTGCGTATTTCTGCTTTCATTTCTTCTGTCGTCTTTTTCAATGTCCTTTGATGGTTTCGAATTGCTCTCGACAGAATAATTTGTTCGACTAGAATGAAGGCAAAAGAAAAAAACGATATAATGATGAGTCTGAGAGGAGAGAGAGAGAGAGAGCGCAGAATAGAGGGGGAGAGAACAACAGAGAGAGAGAGAGAGAGAGTCGCTGATTGGCCTCTGAGTGGCAACGACTAAGGCGACTACTACAAGGATAACGTCGACGGCAACGATGACAAAGGTAATGATATTGACAATAACAACAACAATAACAGCAACAGGTGCAACAACAACAACAACAGCAGCACCAGCGGCATCTTCAAACGAAGAACAACAACAAATGTTAATCCTACACCCGAGTCGAGGACGTGAACCCAAGAGCAGGGAGGATGGCATGAAGGAGGTCGACACGATACGGAAACGATGGAACAAATGGCAGAAAGAGGAGACCTTTTTGTACTTTCTAGGACATGGGATAGCAACGTAAACAACAAGAGCTACGAAAAACAACAACAACAACAAATCCAATAACGACTCACTGAAGTGCTAAGTCTATCTATCTCTATCTCTCACCCACTATCTCTCTTTCCCTCCATTCATCTCTCCCTCTCTCATCTCAACGACTGCCACGCAGTGCTGCCAACTCAATTAAAACTCGTCGGGACTCATCGAGTTCGTCTCGAGTTTCATGGCTTCACATTCGTCCTGTCTCCCTCTCCCATACACTTATCCGTCTATCTCTTTCTCTCTATCTCTATCTTCATCGCATGAACACAAGCGTATGTATTTTCATACGAAGGAGGAGAGAAAAAAGAACTCGACTGAGATTTTAAAGAAATCATCAGTTTAACTCAATTTATTTTGAGGAATTCATGAATCGACTCGAAATGAAATACAAAAGCTGTGAATATATTTTGGGACAAAAATATTTCCTTTTGAGGAGAAGAATGTGGCAGGAAATGGAGGGAGATGGAGGAGTAGGAGGAGAAGGAAAGGAGAAGGAGGAGCATTAGCGGAAGTTGATGAAGACGCATTGTGATGGCATCTAATGCCGGGTGAGAAGAGCTTTTTAAGAATTATGGAAGCTTATGAGAAGGCCTTAAGAGAAGAAGTATAGTGGGGTGATGAGAAGACTCCTGGAGAATACATGAAGACTATTGGAGAATACTTGGAGACTAGTGGATATGACATGGAGACTAGAGAAGGGTACAACAGCGAGGATGGAAGGTCTCAGATATCAGATTCCCGGATCCTTGAAAAACTTCTCGATATCCCTTAAGGACACCCGGCTCCCACCGTTTAAAAAACTTTTTATTAAACAAAACCCATTCTATGTCTTCTTCTGATCCTTTGAATGGTTGGTTGGAAAGCCTGACAAGGATATGAATAAATCGCGCCACGCGCCCAACGGCAGACTCTTTCGCTTTGCCTCAAGCACACAAACGACTTGTACTCAGACGTACACACACACACACACACACATACAGAGAGAGGCAGGCACTCACGGGCATATCCATCGAAATGGATTTCGAAAGGATTCCCTGGAATCCTCTTCGAGACTCATTTATGCAAACGTGAGCCCACCTCAGGCGACGATAAGCGACGGGATCCTTATTAAATGAAGGCATCAATGGCGCTCACACACACACATCTACATCGATACTCAGTTATACGTTCAGGTGCACCAATCCATATACATACACACCCAAACAAAAACACACAGTCTTTTTCTCATTTCGCACCCCCAAAACGGAAGAAGAAGAGGAAGGACTAGCGACTAGCAACAACAACAACGATGAAGGTAATAAAAAATCAATCCAAACTATAATTTTCTTTTAATATTTAAAATATTCTGGCAACACTGAAGGTTCATTTAAGTATGTGAATTTCTCTATTAAATTATTAAAATGTGGTCTTTGAATTCGGAGAGAATTTAAAACGGGTTGTGGAATGAAAAAGACATGCTAGCACTGATATTCCCTGAAAATCCCGTATAAAACTTCAATGTGCAATGGTGGAAAGACAGAGAGAGAGGGGGGATAGAGAGAGAGAGAGAGAGGGATATGAAAGAGCAACGAGAACTGATAACAATGTCAAGAGCAGAAAATCTCGCTCCCGCGAAAAAACTCTCACACACACACACACACATCCATCCAAATACAAAAACACATACTCTCGCATTAAAACACATACTCTCGCATAAAAACCTAACAAAGCTATGCCACCAACAGAGAACGGCGTTGCCATCTGTGGCGTCAAGGTTTCACCATGACCCAAGTGCAAAGGATGTTATTCAAGGAATTTCTTTAGACGGGTTAAATGAGACAACAGAGAAGGGGGATCAAAGGATTGAGGGAGAGAGAGAGAATGTGATGGGTGAGGTCAAGAGTAACAAAAAAATAAACACAATCCCATTGACATGATAATTTTTCCAGCGAAGTTGAAACACACCGAGTAAGTGAGGGAGATAGAGATTGACAGTGATAATGACAGTGATAATGATCAACAGAAAAAAAAATGAGAGAGGGTGGGTGGTTGAAGAAAGGGAGAAGCACGATTGGAGATAAACAGACAATGAAGCAATCAAACGCAAACATATAGAACAAATACATATAGACACAAATATACATGGACACAAATATACATAGACACACAAACACATATAGACACACACACATACATAGTCACGTAGACAAGTTCACAGAATGTTAGACAGACAAATGGTTGGAGAGAGAAACACACAGAGAGACAAATTATAGACGAAGTGATGGACAAACCTGATAGACTAACTAGCTGAAAGACTAAGCGATGAACTAAGTAAAAGACTAAGCGATCAACTAACTAAAAGGGTGAGCGATGTACAAACTAAAAGGATAAGCGATGGATAAACTGAAAGACTAAGCCATGGACTAACTTATAAACAGACAGATGGACCTGGAAATCTAGGTCGACCAAAGTAGGCAAAAAAACGGCGATGGACAGGATTCCCTGGAATTGCTTTAGTTCAATAGAATCGCATCGATAAAAACTACAATTTCTCTGTTTTACGCCTTCCTCTAGTTAGTGTCTTATTCACCCTCTTTTGTTCGATGCATTCTTCATCTTCACTCTTCTCTTCTCTTCCTTCCATTTCGTCCATCGTCTCCTCTTCCACGAACCTCTGTCCTTTCGTCAACACTTTCGACTAACGTCTTTCCCTTCCGTTTCCTAGAGCCCTCCGTCTTCAGGATTCCTATTTACCTTATCGTATTTCACAGAAGTCCTTCTCTGAGGCTCTTCTGAACATTTTCGATTTCGATTTTCGACGCGAATTTCGCTCCTCCTCCGTTTGCTCCTGTTTTTATGATTCTAGATCTTTCCTCCACATCCGCCTCATTTATTATTCTTCTCCTCCCTTTTTACATTTCTACTACTTCTTCATCCCTCAATCTCCTCCTCATTTTTTACCATTCTACTACTATTCCTATCGCCTTCTGGCAATTGCACTTCTTGAAACTCATTGCTTTTTTTTCATTTCCCTTCTCTATTTTTTCTTCTCCTTCACAATTAACTCACGATGTACAACTCGATCCTTCCAGCACCTTCTGTCCTTCTTCATTCTCCCCAACCTTCACTTCATCGTTTTTCAATGTCCCCCCAGTAATATTTCTCAGAGTATTTTTTCTCTTCTTCATCCATCAATATTTTTTTTTTCACCCACTTCCAAATAAACCGCCTCTCTATGTGGAATCGTTTCAACAATGTCTGACTTTCGTAATTCTCGTAACTCTGGCAACTCCGATCGCTCTCACTTTATTACGAGTTTTCTGCGTGTTATTTTTAGTAATTGTATTGTTTTATTATCATTTGATGTTATTGCAATTAGTGTTGTGGAAATTAGTGTTTTTTTTCTTAATTCGAATATTTGTTTTGTATTGTTTTCATTATTTTGTTTTGTATCATTTTCATTAAATAATATTTTTTATATATTTTTAGTTAGTAATGCCTTTTACTTCTTTACTATTTTTTTTTATTAAATGTTGTGGTTGAATTTAATGCAGCAGTCATTATTTTGCTTAATCCCTTTGCAATGAATTCCTCATTATTCTCAGATTTTCTGCTTTAGTATTTAGTGTTCCCACCTCTCTTTCTACACCCAGTTCTCTCTTTCTCTCACAGGACTTTCGTCCTTCCTTCGGTTGCAGAAAGGAAGATTTGCTTATTTGATTTTCATCTTTAACACATTCTCCTATGGAGCTCGTCCTCGTGTCTGTTGGTCAGATAATGAAATTAAATTTCATCCTTTTGTTTTCCCCCAATAAATGTTTTTGTACTTCGTGTTGTTATTATGTTGTTGTTATTATTTTTGTTGTTCTTGTTGCTATTATTTGTGTTGTTCTTGTTGGTATTTTTTTGGTTTGTTCTTGCTATGGTTGTTAGAGATGTTTTCTTTGTTGTTTTCATTGTTGTTTCTCGTGTAACCGCTTCCTATTTAATTTTCTGCACGCTTTGCTATGGCAGTAATAACAACAACAACAACAATACCAGCCACAACAAAAATGGCAACAACAACGAGAATAATACTAGCCCCAACCACAACAATAATATTAGCAGCCACAACAATGTTAGCAAACAACAACAAATACGATATCAGCAAAATACCAACAACAAGTATGAGTATCAAACAATAGAAGTATCAATAGAAGCAACATCAATGCTGCTACTAGCTGAACGGGAAGGGGAGAGAGAGCCATGGTGTGTGTGTGTGTGTGTGATATGTGCAAGAGTGTGTTAGTGTTGCTGTGGTTACACGCTTCATAGTCCTCACAATAGGAACAAAACTGATACAACTGAGACAAGAGAGAATTACAAGGAGTGAGAAATATAATTAACTAAAACGTAGCGACGGTAAAGCAAATGAGAGAGAGAGAGTGATAGAAGGAGAGGGAAAACTTTGATTTGAATACTGAATATTGTGAAAAAACATACTCATATTCGTAATTATAAACATTGTCGGACTTTAATTAAACACCAACTTCAAATTGCTTTAATTGCAAATTGATTGAGAAAATGAACAGATCTGTATGGAGCACTTCTGCTTCTTCTTCTTCTTTAATTAACACTTTAAGGATTCTGCACACGATCCAGTTCCAATCTCTCTGTTCTCATTAAATACTACTACAGCGCAATAATCTACCATCCTACAAATACAATAGTGATTTTCTCATAATCGTGATTTTCTCATAATTAATCTCATAATTTTCGCATGGGTAAACAGAACTTTGAACTATTGGTATCATCACCACCAGTCAGCATTTGTTAACTTCCAGATATACTAAAAATACCCTGAAGCCACCAACCAGTCAGTCCCACAACAACAACAGCCACCCACCATGGTTGGTTGTACCGAAGCGCCCGAGGGGTCACAAATCAATGGAATTCATCGAAACGAGCCCCCAGATGCTATGGAACGATAACGCATTTGTGGGAATATGCGATAAAAAGCAACAGCAATGAGGACGATTGGACGAGGAACACAACAACAACAACTGATAAACGGAAAACCATCGCCTGTCTCCCTCACTCTCACTCACTCGGCCCACTGTGTAATTATAAACCGACCTCGTCTATTAATTAACAACCCAGTAGAATGAGGCAGAACCAGCCCCAGTAATTCTCAGAAATCTAACGAAGGAACCTTCATCTTGGAAGCAATGCTGAGAGAAGAGAAAAAAAATAAGGATAACAATATCATCATCATCATCATCAACGTGGTCATCATGTTCCTGATGAGAAAAATTCTAGTCATCGCTATTATGACTAGATGAAGATGAAAGGCAGGAAATTAATATGGAGACTAATTATAAGAATGTAAGTTATTTGATTAACTACATCATTAAAATAAAATATGTTAAATGGGAAAATATTGCCACCAAGGTGGGGAGAGATAGATAGATAGATATGAAAACCTATAAAAACAAAACCATGTCAATTCTCAGAAACGCAATAGATTTTGGCCGAATTGAAGTGAAGTAAATGAATTGAAATGAATGAACGAACAATTTTCAGTCGAAAGAAATGCGATTCTATCGGGGATTGATTATACCATTTTACAATAACTATGTTGTGGTGATGGTGAGAGTCACACGCGCCGATTATGGGGTGAAAAGAGTGAAAGAGAGAGCGAGAGCGAGAGAAAGAGAGCCAGGGAAAGGCATCTCAGGCACGGCGGAGGGATCAAAATGGATAATTAAATCAATTCGTTTACAAAGTGTTGGCAACAAGTGTCGGGTGTCGAGGACTACAACAGCAACAACAACAACCACAACAACAACAATAAAACAATGGCCAAAGGGAGGGCGTTGATTGGATGGAGACACGCGTTGCCAATTGCACGTACCTTTGACCGCAGGCGATGCCAGATCCAGTAATTCGTTTATGTTGGTCAACGTAATGCTAGCTGCAGCTGCTTTCAACACGAAACCGGAAACGGAAGTGATACTTTCCACAACTCCAACGACAAACTTATATTTTCACTTATAAAAGTCTTCAGTCTCAATTTAAATTCTTTTGTTTCTGGTTTGTTTTGATTTTTGTTTTATTTTTTCAATTTTTTTGTATATAGTTTTATTTTGAAAACTTTGATTCAAAATGTTTTGATTTTTTTAAACAGTTCAGAAAATTTTCAAAAATTTTAAATTACAAATAATTAACTTTTCAATTGCAAATAATTAACTTTTTAATTACAAATGATTAACTTTTAAATCCTTCAAAGGAATATTATTAGAAACACTTGTTAGTATTTGTTGTCACTTTTGCACAAATGTTCCGTTCAGGGTTTTTTTTCCAACAAATATATTTTTATTTCTTCTTTATAAATATTTCTTTCTTTTCGATCTGCTGTTGCGACGAGTTGCGAACAGAAAATGCGGCTCTTCCTCTGATAACCGTTAGTTTTATGCTCTGTTGTAGGAAATTCTTCATGCGAATTTCCCCAACAGGAGTAGGAAATTTCCCTTGGCTCTCTTGCTCTCTCTGTTTCTAGGCAAAATGTGCGCTCTCTCTCTCTTCATTTGGCTCTTGTTCGTTCTCTCTCTTGAACATCTGCGCAGCCTTTAATGATGACATTGACTTCAAAAGCCTTGGTACGAAGCGACGAAGGCCAGGGGGCGGATTGTGATCGGAGTTCAGCTGGCTACTGGTTCTTTTTTTTGTAGCTGTTGTTATTGTAGTTGTCATTGTTGTTGTTGTTGTTCACCTTCCTCATCAGCTGTCGTGTCGAGGTGATGAAGCCGGAGGCAGGAGGTGGAAGCAGAGATTTTTCCCGAACGACAAACGACAGACGAATCTTGCGAAATCGAGAGAAAGAAACGCACAAATTACAGAAGAACGCAAATACCTAGAACAAGGGAAATAATTTTGGAAAAATTTAAATATTTATTTCTCTCTCCATTTCTTTCATTATAAATTTAATTATGATTGATGATTTCCGAATTGAGAATTCGTTGATTAAGTGGTGGATTTCATTCTTTTTCTCCGCAGAAGATTCGTGCGAAATATCAACATGACCTCCTACTCTTCTCCTTCTCTTCTCCTCCTTTTCTCCTTATCTTCTCCCCCTTCGTTTTCCCTTTCGAGTTTGATTCTTAATCCTTCACTCGGTTTCTCCATCGCAAACTCGAGGCTCAATTCAATATTTAATTGTATGCCTTGAAGTAAAACTTCTTGGCAGTAAAACTTCTTACTGTTTCAATGGGCCTTGGAAGGCTTTATTTAACTACCCCATTATTCCTACCTTATCTTAAACCCTCGCTCGCTCTCTTCTTATATTATCCCAACTTTCTCAACTTTTCCATGATTCTTTCAATTACGAAAGGGAAACGTCTCGTTCTAGTCCTCGAAATCTGTTCCACCAGCATTTTACGCAAATTTGTTGGTCCCTTCTCAGACCCAACCTCATCAATCATTACTTCGTATATCTCACCATCACTTCCTCACTCTATCTCTCGTCTTCCTCGTTCTCTGCCTCACTCTGTCTCCTTCGTTCTCTCCCTCACTCACCCACTTCCACCCAACGACCATGTATCCCACACAAAATAAAAGAAAATTCCGTCGACCTGCTTAAATTCTGAGAACTTCGCGTTCTCTTTTCACTGGCTCTCAATCTCTTCCCCTCTCTCTCTCTCTCTCCCATCACTCCCCCTCTCTCTCTCTGCACATTTTGATTAACAAGATAAATAAGAAAAACAATAACAAAAAATACCCAGAAAACCTCAACCTCTTTGTGGAGTGACCTCTGCAGTGCAATTACCTCGTTGCCAAAACTCGAATCAACCGAACCCATTCGCTCATCATGCAGGAACCTTCCTCATTTTTACCTTAACTTAAAGAAAATAACAACAACAACAATAGCACAGCCAAGAAGAAGACGAAGAAGAAGAACCAGAAGAATAAGAACCAAGTTCATATTTCAATTAAGTGGGATTTTCCGTTAAGCACTAGAAATTCTGTGAGTTATACGAAACGGTGGCAACGTCGCCATTGCAAACGGCGACATTTTCACAACAATGGAAACTCTGAATGGAAACCACCAACCATCACCACGTTGTTGTTGTTGTTATTGTTGTTCTTGATTGTTATTTTTGTTGGACTTACCGCCAGTGACAAGAAGGATTCGGTGAGAAGAATCCAAAGGAAAATATGGTGGAACAGATGTTTTTCTACTTCTTCACCAGGTTATTGTTGTTGTTGTTATATTATCATTTCTTGTTGTTGTACTATCACTTATTGTTGTTGTAGTATCATTTGTTGTTGTTTTTCTATTATTCCTTATTGTTCTTTGTTGGTTCTTTTTTTTTTGTTGTTGTCGTTGTTATAAAAGGACTCGCACTTGGGTACTTTTCCCCCAACAATAATTATACAGAGTCCTTGATCAGTGTTTATGTTAATTAAGGGCACCCGCCTGTCGAGCAGCCAACGACCAACAGTTGAATACATTCGAGCGAGCAAACGAGATAGACTGACTACTCTCTCACTCCATGCATCTCTCTCTCTCTCTGTTCTCCTCCTAATATTATTCTTTTTGTTCATGTCTTTGTTTTAGCTTTTGGTCTTCAATTTATTTTAATTATTCGCAAAAGTAACCAACATTTGGAAGCTCATTAAAAACTGTTCTCCGTATTGTTTTCGATGTTATATTTCGTATACATTTATTTCTTTCTCCTCTTCTCCTCCTCCACCCCCTTGCCCTTCTCCTCCTCTTAATTTTCGATATGTATTTCTTAAATTTCCATATATAAATTAAAAGTTGATCACAAATTCCAGTATTGTTTTCACATCGGCCTCCTCGATTGACCTTTGAAGAACAACGACCTTCTCTCCACAAGTTGTTTTCCGATTTATTTCCAATATTTACAATTACTCGTCTATGTAGTATTGAAAACAAATTAATTATTCTTCAATTTATTTGTTTTCTCTTGCCTTTATTATAATTTTATTACAATTGACCAGTTGGATCTGAATCTATTTCTTTGAAGTCAATTGCTTCCTTTTTATTTCCAAATTGTATCCGTATTCTGGAAATCAAAATCGAAACAATGCAAAGTTCACCTCCTACAAATATTGAAAGAAAAATGTAGACAAAAAATATAGTTCCAGAGAAAAACTAAATTAAAAATAAAAATATAAAAAGATAAATCACCCTAGCGCCTAAACTAAATGAGCTGGAGCCTCCAGATTGAACAGGAATCATTTAAATATTAAGCTGTTGCATCAAGCAAACGAGAAGAATCACAAAATGTACCCACAAATTCCCACAGATTCGATCTATATGTATATACAAATATTTTCCTATTATTAAAATATTTTGTTGTTGTATTTTATATCCTCCTTTCAGTAAAAATATGTCTGCAAGGTTTTTTGAATGTGTACATAACATTTAATTCAATCGAATTTAATTTCCCTTCAATATTCCAGCGACACCTCACCTCGCCTTCACCATGAAGTTCGAATATGGCAGATGTTAAGCCATATCCCACACCCAGAGTTGACCTCCCTCACCGAAGGCAAGCTCAGGTTCAATTCCTATTGTTCCCTTTATGCCAATTGTTCGCATAGCACGAGCCTAAGCCCTTTGCACGTGGCTGCAGGGAGCCGACAACGACGACGGCGACTCCTTCGCCTCCCTCGGGTCACGTTTTGTGCGACGACTTCCTTACATAAAGGTCACCGCAATCGGAAACCGAAAACTGGCCGGACGACAACGAAAAAATCACAGCGGCAGGATTCAGTACAATAACAACAATAACAAAAATACACTCATACAACACGAAAACGTGAGTGCCGACGTCTCGAAACGACGACTAATGCATTGCGCTGTCTGTCTGTCTGTCTGTCAGTCTGTGCGTCAGACAAGTGCATGCTACGGATTTCGGTCTGTCGATGGCGATGGAGATCATGATGATAGAGATATGTCCAATGGGGATGATAGCGAGCGTTGTGGTAGCGACTGACGTTGTTTAAGTTAGAGGTTGGTGGCTGAAAGGTTAACTACCCGGAAGGTGAAACCAAAGGAGTTGCAACAAACACAACAACAACAATAACAGAAACCACAACGAAATCAACAACAACAAAAATCACAACAAAATCAAAAACACGTCGTCTTTCGTTGGCCACCACATAAGAATGAAATGTTAGAAAAATATTGTTGAAAATTCCATTCGTGATCCGCTTTGCTGAAAGGATATTTAGTGTCATAGTGTGTGAAAATACTCACACACACACACACACACCCACACACAATCTCACCAGCCACTTAGGAACTCACACAAAAACACACACACCCACATGGTGGAATTTCCTCTCACAATACTTTCTACGGTTATTCACACCCCTTCGGAGTGTGAGGTGGAGAAATGAGTGGGAGGAAGAAGAAGAAGAAGAGGAAGGACCACAACCGCAGTTGAAATATTCCCATGTTCTTCGGACAATAAACTCCTCCCGGCATCTGGACGTCTGGTGCTTGTTATTTTATTATTGTTCATTCCATATAGTACATACTTTGGTTGTAGTTTGGTTGCTTATATTTTTGTTTTTAGTCTTCTTCTACTTTTTCTTTTGGTTTTCTCATATTTTTGTATTTGTTTTCTTTTATTTTATCTTCTTCTTTTACTATATTATTTATTTTTTCTTCTACTTACTTTCTTGTCTACTTATATTTTTCCTTTTATTCGCTCATATTCTTTGTTTGGTTTCTTTTATTATTTCTAATTGTTTGCTCTTTTTTGTTATTTTCTTATTGCTGCATTATTTGTATTGCAACAGCAACACCACTTAAATTCCAACATTTATTCTCACTCAGATGCAACGATGTGGCAACGCTTCGACACTGTATGAATGGCCATCGTTGTTGTGGTTGTTGTTGTAGTTACTCTTCGTGTTCAATTGTTTTATTGTTGTAGCCATAGCATCTACATCATCATTGATATTCCTGATTTCTTTGATAGTGTTTTTGTAGTTGTGGTTGTAAGTGTTTTGTATATTTTTGTTGTTGTTATTGTTGTTGCTTTTGTGTTTAATGCTGACGGTGACGGAAACCGAAAACTCTGTGGGTTGCGGTTCAAAGTCTGCTGAGGTTCTCTGCCAGCTTCTGAGAGCAACCATGCTTGCCATCAGGTTCAATAATTTTCAAAATGTGCAATAAAAATAAAATGAAATTCCAAATTATCAATAAAATTCCAAATTTTTAATGAAATTCGAAATTTCAAAATTTTCAATAAAAATTCAAAATTTTCAATAAAAATTCAAAATTTTCAATAAAAATTCAAAATTTTCAATAAAAATTGAAAATTTTCAATAAAAATTGAAAATTTTCAATAAAAATTGAAAATTTTCAATAAAAATTGAAAATTTTCAATAAAAATTGAAAATTTTCAATAAAAATTGAAAATTCAATAAAAATTGAAAATTTTCAATAAAAATTTTCAATAAAAATTGAAAATTTGAAAATTTTCAATAAAAATTGAAAATTTGAAAATTTTCAATAAAAATTGAAAATTTGAAAATTTTCAATAAAAATTGAAAATTTGAAAATTTTCAATAAAAATTGAAAATTTGAAAATTTTCAATAAAAATTGAAAATTTGAAAATAAAAATTGAAATTTTCAATAAAAATTGAAAATTTTCAATAAAAATTTTTTCA
>CM029562.1:24801560-24974947 GCA_017309665.1 Coelopa frigida
AATTGAACACCTTAATGAGATTCCTGTCTGAGGACCACGATTTGCAACACAAGACTAGAACCGATGATCTTTGCTCTAGGTGAAATTCGAGCTTCTCTTTGAACGAATTTAACTACGTTTCTCATGTTCTCATATTGGTAGAATAGAAAATCGTGTTCTTGTTATAGTTGTTGTTGATGTACTTGTATTGGTTTTGTTTTTGTTATTGTTGCTATTTCTGCTATTCTCTCATTTCGTCCTTGATCGATGACATTCGCCTTCTTCGACCTTGTGATATAGGCAATGTGTGTGCAGTGTGAAATTTAATTGGAAAACGATTTTCATTATTTGCTCACTCTGATGGGTCTTCGGACATTGATTGCGAATACGATTTGGTATTGAATTGTTCGAGTAATATCTGTTTGCGCAACCTTGGGAAGGGATCAGTCGAAGGACTTTCTTCGATATAGGAATTTTGCTATAATAACATCTATAGTTGGAGATGGATAGAGAGAGTAATTCTTGTAATTGTTGTTCATGCTAATGTTGTTATTGTTGTTCATGCTATTGTTGTTGATACTAATGTTGCTATTGTTGTTCATGACAATGTTTTTATGGTTGATCATGCTGTTGTTTTGACCTGTCAGCACCATGACCAACAGCATAAATACAACCAGCTAGCTCACCAGCTGCTGTGGAACTTTTTCAATTAATTTACTACGAAATTTCCATTTCCTCCATGCATGAGCACTTAAAATCAAAATATCAAATGTCAAAAAGTTGAAAATTTTCAACTAAACTGCATTTTGGAGAAGACAGAGGAGAAACGAGAGAATATTGAGAGTTATAGTGAGTGAGATAAATAGATAGAGAGGAGGAACGAGAGAATATTGACATTTATAGTGAGAGAGAGAGAGAGAGAATATGATATAATTAACCATATATTTGTGAATTATATGTAGTTCAGAGGTTTTCTGGGTTTGGATTATAACTTTTGTGGATGATAACTTTATGCAAATAACTTTTAATGAGGTATTTGAGAGGTATAACTAAAGGATTAAGAGTGTGGTAGACGAATATGAGATATGAGAGTGTGGCAGGCGAAAGGTTAAGAGGAATAGAAATAATTCAAATGGTCACATATTTCTCAAAGTATTTGAAAATTCCTTAATCCAATTAAAGGGTTTGAAACACACCCACGTGTAAATATTTTTCCTATTCAGATTTTATAATTGTATATCGAATTAATGGAATTAGAAATTCCAATATTATTTTTGAATATAGAATTTCCAATTTGTTGTTGAATTTTATTTCGATTTCGTTATTTTGCTCCGAATTCTGAAAATGCAAATTTTGGCACATTGTTATTGTTATAATTATGGTTGTTGTTGTGGTTTTGCTCTGTTGTAGTTTTGTTCTATTATTCTACATTTTGTTATTATTTGACTGTTGTTTACGTGTTTATACCAATCATTCCATCGAATTCAACCTCGACATGATTTCAATCAAAAAATATATTTTAACACAATATCAAATAATATTCAAAATTAAATAACAAAACCGCACAAGTTTCGTAAATTTAATTTCGCACCGAATGACATTGAGAATAAATCAATCATGTTCTTGTTATTAAACCGTGATTTTGGGCGAAATTTTGTGGAGAGGACAAATTTTCGATTTCTCTTCAATTTCGTGGTTGTATTTTATTCATGTCCACCAGAAGCACTTGCGGCGATGTGAATCATGGCGACGTGTGGAAGCTTCTCAAGTGGAGGGCACGTCAAGTGATAACGGCAATGATGGTGATGACAACCACAATTACAGCAACAACATTAGTCATTACAATAATAATAATAATGGTAATATGCTTACAACAATACTAACAAATTTGCTACTATGCGAAAAACAGCAAGAACAACATAACATTGTTACTAGCACAACTACAACAATAACAACAACATTGACAACAACAACAGTGACAACAATAACAACCACATTGACAACAATAACAACAACAACAACAGTGACAACAACAACCTACCACATTACGACAATTCAACCATAACGTTTGGCAACAAAAACGAAAAGACACGAAAATAGATTTCTCCAGTGAAATTTATTGATTCCCATCGACCTTATCGCTGAAACACGCACCCCCGCCACCTCCTGCCCTTTTTCACCCATCGAATCTGCGTCTTACCATCGACAAACACCCACAGCAATCGATTAGTATAACGTTCTATTGAGACATCTTTTGTGTGGAAATGGCAAGAATTGCTAATTTTCGTTAATTACCAGAATGTGTGCAATTTTTTCATTGATTTAATTATTGTGATATATTTCGCTTTGAAGTCTTAAGATGCAATTTTCATAATTTTCTCACTTTCTGTCTCTCTATTTCTCTCTCTGTCTTTGAAGATGTATGTCCTTTTAGCTTTATCACCTTAGTTTCCTAATATTTCCACTTGAGAGTTCAATTTATGTATATTGTATGAGTATGACAACAATTACTATGACAACAATTACTACAACAACAATTACTACAACAACAATTACTACAACAAAAATACTACAACAAAAATTGTTACAACAACAATTGTTACAACAACAATCACTACAACAACAAAAGTGGGAGGAATGGCCTTTACTACGTTGTGGTTTAGACATCGTTTTGGAGAGTTTCGAACGAATCGTGGAACCTTGAGTTGGCCCCCTGAATTTTGAGACGGGTCCGTCAGAAGTCCTTTAGTGTTTTTTTATCTGCTCCCATTGGTCTCCTCAAGGAAAGAACAATGGGCTGATGGGGTGGGGAGGGGGGGTGTCAGTGGGGTTCGGTTGGCGGTCCTTCAATTAAAATCGCGTGCCGACAATTTCGGTAGCTCGTTAAAATCTCCGACATTCCGACACGCGCCGCTGCCCCGCTCAAAGGACGATGAAGGACGAAGGACAAAGGAATGAACACAAAATCACGATTAAAATTACAAAGGCCGAGCATTTCATCAGATTGTGTTGAATTGAATTTGCCATTATCATGATCATCATCATTCACGATGTCATTCGCCTTAGTTTTTATCGTTTGATATTAATTTTCTTTGTTTGTGATATCATTGTTAGTTTCATCTAGTTGAAAACTTCTGTCAACCAAAGGTTTTCTGTAAGGTTTCTTGAAAATTTAAATAATGAAAGATTTTAAGAAAGAAATGAAATTTCTCCTATTTTGAATATTGATGTTTTCACTTCTTATTTTCTCCTTTATTCCCCAATTTGATTTCTCTTGAAATGATATCTTAATTTTCTCGAAATTCCCATTTCTTCTTGAGATCCGTGAAATTTTAGGATATTCAAAATATTCGTTGCCCTCTGTTCTTGTCCAAAAATATCTCGGCGAAAAAATCAGGCGTATCCTTGTGCGACTGGATAATTGATTATTAGTGCTTTTATCGTCATTAAATTTATTGTTGTTGACGTTAAATATGTTGTTGTTAAATTTAAGTGTTATCGTCATTAAATATATTGTTGTTGTCGTTCCAATTATGCCAATTTTTTCCCTTTTCACAATTTTGAAGGACTGCGAAATAAAATATTCTACATAATTATTGAAATTCAGTAGCCACTGAAAAATTCTTGAATTTTCAACAAAAAACCACAGTTTTTATATGATACGATGATTTTCATATGAGAGTTTTTCAATTTGTTTTTTATCATTTTGTTGTTTTTCATTCGCAATCAAGTCAATATCAAAGCCTTAAATAATATTAAATTTATTCAAATTGGAAGATCAATAAATTCTTTACTCAACTCAAGCCACGCCCTGTCAGCGAGGGGCGGGTCCAATTAGTCCACCACTCAGCTCGGCCACCACCCACAGCTCCGGACCCCACTCGGTTCGTCCTAATTGAGCGGATATTCAGCCATGTTGTCGTTCTCGTATTTTCTTCAATGACATCATGTTGCACCCAGTTGCATTGTATAAAAAAAGAATAGCAACCACAAAAAAAAAGAGAAAAGAACAACAACAATGACAACCGAATAAAATGGCAACAAAAACAGTCGGGGATGAGAAGAAATAACAAATAACAAGTGAAATTGACGACGAAAACAACAACAAATAACAAGTGAAATTGACGACAACAGCAGCAACAACAACAAAAACTACAACAACAAAAACTTCGACTGCAACTCAGCACGACTTCCTGTCATTTCCACTTCCCAATTACAAATGGCGCACATGAAAAGTAATGGAAAATAATTAAGTAATTGTGGAGAGGGAGACGAAAAGAAAGAAAACAATCTGAACTGCGTATCGAAAAGCAGTGATATTGTAGAAAATTAAAATTTAATAAAGTTGAAGGAAATTTAGCTTTTATTATTTCTTATTATTAGAATCTTATTATTGTACATATACTATTATTATTGGTATAGAGCAGTCTACGTAGTTAGAGAGAAGTTTTCCCAGTTGCGAAAAGCTGTTGTTATTTCGCTAATTTGTTCGGGAGAAGTTCTTTCTGGTACCAACTTTTCGCCTTAGAAATTTGGCATTGACCTACTTTTACCAGTTCTTCTTTTAGAATTATTTTTCGTTTTTAGTATTTTGTTATTATTTTCCAGAATGTTTTTATTTCATTGTTTTCAAGGTATTTTCGCTGCCATATTTTCTTTTAGAGTTATTATTTTTCATTTAATTTTTTTTTATTTAATTGCTTTTCTTTTAACCTTTTGCAATAATTTGCATTTTTATAGATTTTTTCTGACAATTATTTTTTATTTATTTAAAAAAGATAACTTATTATTAAAATTTATATGCTAAATAAAGAAAAGAAAAGTTTCTATAAAAGTTTATATGTGCAAAATTTACATATAGAGAGAATAAGTGTAGTTAAAATATAATACTAACAATAATTAAATTAACTGATAAATATTGGAACTTTTAAGAAACTTTATTATTAGCATTATATTTGGTAAAATAGGATCGGAGAGTAAATTAGTAAGAGTTAATCTAGAACATTAAATTAATTTATGATTAAAAACCAACTACTTTCATAATTTTATTATAACTTAATTTGAATTTCTAGTTGTTTTTAAGTTCTATTGAAATAGTAATATTTTTTCAAATGAACATTAAGCCATTTTATTTGAAAAGCTTCCCTGAAGCCTTTTAACTTGTGCTTTTCCCATAACTGTTGAATTCCACAACTTCATCCTGCGGTTTTACGTTATTTCAACATTTTCCCTTGTACCAACAGATGTTCTCAGAAATGTTTCAATCTTATCTGCGTTCCTTTAAGGAAATATTTATTATGGGGTTTTCAATTAAAGTCACTCATACGACGTGGGGTGCACAGACTCTCTCTATCGCTCCAGGCATGGAACTCAGCCACAAATTGTCGATTTTCTCGGTTCCTCGTAAATTACCTCCCGCCATCCAGGGTCACTTTTCTGGACCCCTCCTCCCGAGCTCGTTGCCCACTTCCAGCATCGTTCTTTAATGAGATTCACTTTACGTTTCATCACTTCACTTCATTTCGTCGTCGCCTTCGTTTCGTCTTATTTCGCCTCGTCTCGTTTCGCATCGTGTTCGCATCCTCTTGGTTTTCTCCCCTCGTTCAATTACTGTTGCTACCACTTCTCGGAAGCTTCGTAACAATTTGATTGAGTCGTGTCTCCCACCGATGTCGGCCTAACGTAACGTAACGTAACGTTGACGATGTAGGCCGACGTCGCTGTTGCGGTGGGCAACAACATTCTGTCCTTCTTTCCATTCTTCATGCCTTCATCTCTTTCTTCATCTCTTTCTTGATGCCTTCCTTTCTTCATCACTTCCTTCATCTTTCTCCAAGTCTTCCCCACTTAAGTATGCCGCCCCAGTGTTCGTTCTGCAGCCCCCAAAAGTTGTCGACCTCCATCCGTCAACCTTGATTCCCAGAGGTCTCTTTTTTTTCCCTCCCTTTGCACCCATCAAAGTTCTCCAACTTCCTCCATGGCCTTCCTGCTGTGGTCGCGGTCTTTGATTACTTCACTTAGTTCACATCTTTTGGCCATGGTCCTCTCTTGTTTAGCTCCTCCTTTAGCTCTTACTTTTTATTTCTTTTTCCTTCTTTCCTCCACCAAGTGTTCTTCTTTCTTGTTCTCCTCTTTCTTGCTCATCCTTTTTTTTTATTTGCTCTATATTGCATTTAATGTTTTCACCTCCAACATCGTCCCTCTTTCTTCATCACAACCTCGCACTCTCTCTCCCTCACTCCCTTTCGTTTTATGCCTTCCTCAGTCTATTTCTCTCACTCTCTCCACCGACCTCGCCTTCTCATCGTTTCCGTGGAAATTCAATCTAGAGTTCGTTGCCTGAATTTTTTACGACACCTACTTTCGAAAAATATAAACGTGCTGAGAATCCTTCGCACCATCCGTCGACCACGACCACGCCCCGCACACACACAACGCCTTCGCCCACACCCCACCGTCCCCGCATCTGTGCGGTAATGTGGGGCTGAGCTTTTAATTCCTTCCACAATTCGCACGAGCTTCGGCTTCCCGGAATCCATGTCCTTATATTTTAAAGCAGACTCGTTTTTTATCCACCATTCTCTCACTCTCGCTCTCTCTCTCTCAGTTCACTTCATCCAACTTTCGATTTGTTGCTACCGGGGACTTTTCTTTCCTGTTGACAAGGGTGTCCTTTTTGTTGCTGACGAGGGGTGTGGGTTTTTCTTTCCGACGGATCCGATGGGATCCTTTTTTCTCGCACGGAAACAGCCTGTCGACAGAGTGTCATTTTGTCAGCATCTGGAAATTAATACAGTTACAATGTTCCTTCCTTATCTCTCTATTTCTCCTCTTCTCTCTCTCTCTCTCTATCTCACTCGCTTTGTCTGTCTCCTCCTCACTCTCTGATTTTCCGGGTGTCGTGGGATTCGGACGAAAATTAAGGACGAGTGGTTTTCAGAAACGTGAAGAGAACTCGATCGCCTTCAGAAGAGGTTTTTCGCAGAAGGCTAAGCTTGATTTAAGTTATTCGATTGATGCATTGTTATTGCTGTTGGTCGCTATATATCTTTCTTTTTTTCTAAAAGTTATTCTCATGAAATCCTTGACATGCTTATTTTCACTTCCGGCCATAATCCTATCAACAATTACAAAGTTCACCCCAATTCGGGCCGAGTTTTTAAGAAGCTTTGAATAACTTTGGATCGTATGGTTTAAGGTATTATAAGGAGGCTCCACCTTCAGTGAGCGAAGGGATTGAGAGAAATCGGTTTTTATTTTTCAGACCTTGGACTAATCCTATTTCAATTTCTCTCCCCCTCTTTTTCTCTCTCTCTCTCTCTCTCTCTTAAGCTTGCCATTGTATATTTATTTTCGTCCTGAAAGCCCTCCAATGATCGATGGATTTCGCTTCACTTTTGTCCCTATTCTGAGAAAATATTCTCAAATCGAAATAATTTCCGAACCCTCATTAATTTCTCTCGTCCTGTCGCCTCCTCCTATTCACAATTGTCGCCGTTCTCGTTCATTTATGTCTGTCTATGTAAATGTACATATGTATGTATGTTTGTCCCTTGGCCCCTCGCCATTGTCGCCTGACGTGTTGCCAATCATTAATTTTCCTTTTATCTTTGCAGCCGAACGACTCGCCCCCCACACTTCCGCCCCACCCTCTGCGAGGACGAATGCAAATTGAGTGCAAATCAACAGAGACTGAAAGAGAAGTCCAAACAAGTGGTGTAAAGAGGAACGAGAGGAAAACGAAGCAGTAGAGAGAAACGAAGGAGGAGAGGAAAACGAAGGAGGAGAGAACAAAAAATCAGTAGAGGAAAAAAGTAGGCGAGAACAAAAAATCAGTAGAGGAAAAGAGAAAAACGAAATAGGAGAGAAAAACAGAGAGGAAAACGAAATTGGAGCGATAAAAAATTCATTCGTCAATTCGTCATTCGTCGGAGATCAACAAAAAAAAAACAACTTTGCGATTGTCTGCGAGAGTGAGAGTGAGACAGAGTAAGAAAGCGACACTCGAGTGAGTGAGAGAGTGAGAGGGAGTCTCTTGCACGCACACACGCATACACTGGCAGCCACGATTGCTTCGGCCAGCACTTCGGCGGCCCCGAGCGGCAGCAGCTGTTGCGGCGGACGCATCGCCGGCGGCATCGGGATCGGAATCGGCGTCAACATGTCGCAGCCGCAGTCGGGATGCCAACGGCTCCGTCTGCCCTCGTTGTCCTCGGTGATGCGAGCATCGCGCGCCGGCAGCGAATACGCGCACCACGGCAGCGGCGTCGGCGTTGACGTCGGCGTCGGTCGGAGCTGCTGCGTCAGCGGCCACGGAAGCCAGTGCAGCACGAGCTGCAGCTCGCAGATCCGGAAGGAGCAGCGACGCGTCGTCATGATGGGATCGGCGCGCGTCGGCAAGACGTGCATCATCTCGCAGTTCCTGTACGAGAAGTTCCTGCCGCGCTACAAGCAGACCGTCGAGGAGCTGCATCGCGGCGAGTACGACCTGCCCGACGGCTCGGCGCTGACGCTCGACATCCTCGACACCTCCGGCGCCTTCGAGTTCCCCGCGATGCGAACCCTGTCGATCTCGACAGCGGGCGCATTCATTCTCGTCTATGCCGTCGATGATGAGGAGTCCTGGAACGAGGTCGAGCGACTGCGAAACGAGGTGAGTCATGCAGATCACGACCAGAGGTCATGGGTCAAAGGGGGCGGGGCGGGGCGTGGCCAGAGTGCGATGCGACTGCTTAAGTGGATCAGGGGGCGGGGTGCGGAGGGCATTGGGTCAAATGTCATCCACATTTCGATTCGTTTGGTCCACTTATGCTGCGTGTGGCGAGAGCGAAATGGAATTTTTCATTTCTCCCTCGCTCCGTTTGACATCTGTTTGTCTGTCTGTCTATCTGTCTGACCGTCTATCTATCTACCTCTCCAGGGCGCAGGGGTTGCCATCGTTTTGCGATTTATTGTCAACAATTCGCATGTGCAATTCGGGTCATGGATGCATTCTTTCAGTTTGGTCTTGTTGTCGTCTGTTTTTCCGACCACATTTCTATGGAAGCTCGGCTGGTGCTCTTAATTGAGTTTGTAACATTTTTTCTCCTCTTTGCTTATTTTCCGCACTCTCGTTCATTGCTCGGAATTTCCATTTAATTTCAATTTGACATGTTTTCACTTAGTTGTGATATTTTGCGAAATTGTCGTGAATTTAATTTGAATTATTAATTAATTACATTGTGAAAAAATCTGTCATATTCATATAAAATTTCATTCCACTTTGTTTATTTGCCCTTGCAATACATAAATTGATGTAATGATTCTCCTTAATTGCTTTTTTGCGAATTTCCATTTCTTATGAAAGAGAATTAATACACATATGTATGATGATCTTTTACGCAAGGTTATTACATACGAGATCTTGTGTAACATAGAGGACTAATTAATTTAGTTTACGTAAAGCGATTTTGTTGTTGTGACATTTTGATACAATTGCCTAATGAGAGTTATCCTTGAGTGAATTCATTTGAGGACTCGGTCTCAATGTCTTCGGATTTATTAGTTATTTTGAGATATTCCTAAAATACGACATTCTAATTTTATTTAAAAATTATAAACATTTTTAGATAAATTAATTTTGTTTTGAATTATCTTCAACTGTGTCTCAATATTTTTTCTACCATATAATAAGTTTTCTTTGTTATTTTTTTACATTCTTAATTAAAACTTTAATGGGCCATTTCTGCGAAATTATGTCTTAATAAATCTGACTCTGACAACTTAATCTGACTCTCTCCCTCTCTCTCTCTCTCTGTCTTTCTTTTGCACAGATAATAACCGCCCGCGGCCTGAAGATCCCCATCGTGGTGGTGGGCAACAAAATCGACCTGAACGAGACGGAGCGACGGGTGCAGCACGAGGTGACCGAGATGGTCGTCTGCGAGGACTGGAAGTGCGGCTACGTCGAGTGCTCGGCGAAGGAGAACGTGGGCATCATGGAGGTGTTCAAGGAGCTCCTCGTCCAGGCCAACATCCGCTACAACCTGAGTCCGGCCGTCCGGCGGCGACGGCAGTCGTTGCCCTCGTACACGACGCCCAAGCACCACAAGAGCCCCTCGCACAAGTTCTCGCTGAAGAGGCACTCCTGCACGATGACATAAACGGCGTTGCCACCCCGCCGTCCCCTCGGCGCTCGTGTCCCATGAGAAGTTGTGGAAGTTGTTGAAATTGTTTTCGGAGATGTTGATCGAAGCCCAGCCTGATGTTGTTTTTTTTTTTGGGAGATGTTGATTGAACCCCGCGCCTGCGATCGCAAGGGACGTTGAGTGACGTGACCGAGGGGACTGATTGCGTGACGTGACGTTACGTGACGTGAGGTGACGTTAGGTGAATTGGCTTTACGTGACATGATGCGTTGTCATGAGACGAGAGCATCATGTGACAGCATTGCGTTGATTAGTAGTTTGCAGCGAAATCCCGAAAAGTAGTTGCTATTTGCTTAGAGTGCGGGAGAAGAAATCGTGGCAGATCGAACTGGGTACCTGGTGTTTTGAAGGGCGTGGCAGGGGCTGCTCGGGAACTAGGTTTGTTTTTGTAAATGCCACCAGAAGCCGCGATAACAGTAAACAACAAAAACAAGTCACGCACACCAAAAACCAACTTCAATTGCATGAAACAAAAACAACAAAAAAAAAAAACCAAAAACAAAACAAAATGTATTGAATTCAAAATTTGAATAAGTAATATTTTTTTGATAAAAGTGATATTTTTGTAAAATATAAAAAAAATAAAGACATTTGTATTTTTTGTAAAACTCTGCTAGAGAAGCAGTAGAAAAAAATGACAAAATACCAAATACCCAAATACCAATTTCTAAAATCCAAAATACCAATTACCAAAATATTAGTTTAGGAACAAACAAAATATTATTTTACGAAAAACTAAAATACAAATTTATAAAAAAAGGAAATTAAATTTAAAATTACAAATTTATGGTATAAGAAAAATCAAATGAAACAAAAAAAATATTTACAAACACTTGAGAAATAACCAAAATACTTAAATACCAAAAGAATAATTAAGATTAATTGTAGTAATTAGTGCGCGTTAGGCAGAGGATTTTTTGTATGCAGCTTGGAGCTTGCTTGGGTTCTTCTTAAGACAACCTCCGACACAAAGAGGCTGAGGTGCTTTTCAGTCTTCGACATTGAGAGCAGAGAGCATCGTATACAAACATATATCGTTTTTAACAATGTCCTTCGTACTAACGGAGTTTCACTTAATGTACTGTTTAACAACTGTTGAGAGTTTTTAACCAAATACTAACTGTGTTTATTATAATTTGAGCAAATTTACGAAGTAATCAAAACAAATAAAATGCAAACAAATCAATTGAAAACATGCTTCAGGCATGTCCTACCAACTATACATTATTGTACTTGTGTGCGAGCACAAAAACCACATACATACATACATACATACATACATACATACATACATTGAATAAATACTTACCTTTCCGTATATGAATGTCTATAAGAGAATGTGTTTTATTTGGCTTAATGACTTTTTGGGAAAGAAAAAGTACGATGGATTCTTCAATTGGAAGAAAATTCATTGAGATGAATATTCGATGGAGAGAAAGAGTTCAGAGGATTGCGGGATATTATATGAATAGGAAGATTGAGGGACATCTCTTGTATGAAAGAATCTATTGCAAGACAATTATCATATTTCTCTTCGCAATATTCTTCCCAATATTCTCAATAAAATTTCCTCTTTAATTAAAATAAAAGGATAGAAGGATTTCGTTAAACTATAACATGATATTGTAAAATACTTTATTGGATAAATTAACACATAAAAAACGATTTCATTTCGAGAAATGCACAAACTTTAAGGCTTTTTCTTCAGCACTCCTTAGAGGAGGACTAACAACATGGATGAGAGGAAGACTTAAGAAGACTCTTCCGCTATTTTTGTTTCTCTACCTCACTTGGCCTGTATGTCCTGCAGCAGCTCGAACATCTTGGCCAGCTTGTCCTCGATGCTCTGCAGCCGCCGTTCGGTGTTCTGCAGCCGCTGACGGTCGCGCTGCGCCACCGTCTTCTGCTCGATGACGGCCATGGCCAGCTTCACGGTGCGACTGTCCATCTCGGAACATTTGCCGGTGATGCAGGCGCAGCAGCAGGGCAGGAACTGGACGGGCGGGTCGAGCAGTCGCTTCTGGCGATCGCTCTCGCTGGCGTCGGTGAGGGGGAGGAAGGCGGAGGAGGCGGATCCGCCCTTGCTGCCACGCCCCGTCCCGCCGCGCTCCAGCACCGCCTTCATCTCGTACGAGTTGGCAACGGGAATCAGGACCTTGTTGCGATCGTTCGGCAGAATCGCGATCTCTCGGCCGGCGATGTAGTTCGGGTAGAGGTTCATGAGGCGGCGACAGATCGAGCGGAAGGGCTCGTGCTGCACGATGAAGCTGGCCCGGCCCGAGCGACCCGTCAGCACCTCCTCGTAGCGCGTCAGCAGGTTGGCCCGGCAGATCGAGCCGTTCAGCTCGGCCTGCGCCTTAATGGCCTGGATCAAACATGCGAGAGATGGGAGTTAGTTGAGTGAAATCGAATGAAAGGAAGAGTGAGAGAGATTCACCTGAGTGTCGCTGACTGCGAGGCCGTTGAGCAGGTTGAACAGCACGATCGACATGAAGAAGACGAACAGCAGGAAGATCAGATAGCTGCAGAGCGAGTCGAAGTCGATGTCGCCGGCGTCGAATTCGCCGGTCAACATCACGATCGTCTTGATGACCGACGCGAACGGATTCGAGAACTTGTTGAACTTGTTGTCGCCGCACTCCTCCTCGGAGCCCAGCGATGTCGGCGCTTCGCTGACGCCGTCCAAGGGTCCGCCCCCCGACGGATCCACCTCGGGCTTGCCGAAGAGAATGTAAAAGCACAGGCTGAAGGTGATCACGAAGATCGAGTACAGGGTGAAGCTCTTGAGGAAGCTCTTCGAGACGGCGCGCAGCATCAGCATGTGCGTCGAGATCGACAAGACGGGCAGCGAGCCGACGAGCAGACACAGCTCGACGGCGACGAGGAGCATCGTGAAGACGGCGACGACGCGCTGCGTCTCGCGATCGTAGCTCGGCTCGCTGCAGGTCATCGTCGCCAGCACGATCAGGGCGACCTCCATGTAGTTGGTCAGCGAGCGCAGGAACCGCGCCGGCGACATGGCGAACTGAATGAGCTCGCGGACGATCATGTAGGCGATGCCGATCCACGAGAAGAGCCCGAAGAGCGTCGTCAGCGCTTCGTGCTCGCTCTCGCGAAACTTGAGCACCGTGTGGACGACGATCGAGACGGCGAAGAGCGAGTAGAGCAGGAAGTTGATGTAGAAGATCACCGAGAGGCGGTGCCACTTGAGGAACAGGAAGCTGGTGATCAGCGGGTGCTGCAGCAGATAGCGATGCTCCTTCGAGTCGGCGATGAAGGCGATCGGCGTCATCTCCTCGCTCAGCTGGTGCGGTGGCGCCGCCTTCGACTTCCCCCCATCGATGTTCGGCATCAGGTTGGCGTAGTTCATCAGGATCTCGAAGCTCTCGTCGCCGGCCTTGAAGCCATTGGTCGTGATGCAGCTGTCGAAGTGCTCCTCGAGGATGTCCGGGTGCATGCCGTCGATGGGCAGGTCGTTGAAGGCGCTCTTCATCCCGATGTAGGCGCCGCGTCGCAGCAGCTCCTGCATCGCCTGCCGGTTGCGGTACTTCACCGCATAGTGGAGCGGGGTCGAGCCACTGGGGTCCGTCTCGTTGACGTCGACGCGCTCCGAGTCGAGCAGGACGTAGAAGCACTTCTGGTAGTCGCAGAAATCATTCAGCGCCGGCTCGTCCAGCTTCTTGATCACCGTGCAGAGCAGTTGGTCCTGGCGGCGCAGCTGCAGCTCGGGGTGGTCGAGGAGCTTCTGCAGCGCCAGCCAGTTGCCCCAGATGGCGGCGATCTCGAGGGCCGAGTTGCCGCCGTGCAGCAGATTGACGCTGGCGCCCGCCGCCCCGACGATCGCGTCGAAGGCCCGGTGCTGGCCGCGCTTGATCGCCTCGAGCAGCAGCTGGGCGTGCAGCTCCTGCTGGGCGTTGGCCGCGTTGTCGCGCCCCGAAACGTTCAGCTGGTGCTCGTGGAAGAGCAGCTCGAACTTGTCCTCGTCGCCGCTGCGCAGGTGCGTCAGCAGCGTCTCGGCGCTGATGTCCGTCGCGTCGGCGCCGCGGCTCGAGCGCAGCGGCGGCATCTTGAGGTCGGCGAACTGCTCGTGCAGCAGCTTGCGCACCTCGCCGTCGCGATAGCTGTCGACGTCCAGGTCGGCCGCGTAGTCGAGGAACTTCAGGACGAGCTCCCGACGCGTCGCCTCCTCCAGCTTGGGGTTCTTGAGCACGTAGTGCAGCGGCGTCATCTCGCGCTGGTCGGGGATGTTCGCCGAGGCGCCGTAGTTCAGCAGCAGCTGGATGCACTGGCCCACGGCGGCGGCGTTGTCCGGCGTCAGGTTCTTGGCCAGCGAGTTGAGCGGCGTCAGCTGGGCGTACTTGTGGTCCACCTGGACGTCGCGGTATCGCAGCAGGGCCGTCAGGATCTGCGGGTCGCGCGAGTCGGCCGCGAAGTTGATCGCCATCTTGTGCAGGTGGTGGTTGATCTGGCAGAATGAAAACGGAGAACGATCAGTTGAGTTTGACGATTGATAAAACTCAAAACTCACGTAGTTCGGGCTGCATCCACGTCGCAGACACTCCTCGACGTAGTCGCCGCAGCCGTGCGTCATCAGGGCCTTCTCGTAGATGGTCTTGTGCCTGTCGTCCTGCAGCGTCGGGTCGGCGCCCATGTCCAGGGCGATGCGAAACTCACGCAGGCTGCCCTTGGCCAGAGCCGACGACAACTGGCCCTGGGGGAGGGAGAGAAAAACATCGGATTAGAGATTGGTTCCGAAAAGATTGCGGATAGATTCCGAATTGATCATGGGTTTACATTGAGTCTATCAGGAATAGAAGAACAAGTTCATCATTGATCGAAGAATGAGTTCACCATTGATCGTAGAACAAGTTCATCATGGATCGAATATAATGTTTATCATCCAATATCAGGTTTATCATCACTATTGATCAAATTTGTCATGGATCGATCGCCACTGATTAATTGATCTCGTATTCATTTCCAATACGATCCCGAATTGATCCATGTTTGTCATGTTTCGCTCTCTAATCGTTACCAATTTAATCCGGGATTGATTTCAGATAGATTTGGTACAGATATCGGATGGATGTCAGACTGATCGACCAATTGATCACGACAACAACACGAATTGTTTTTGGCTCGCTCAGCAATTGTTGTCGAATCCATCAGAAAATGTTCTTGGGTCGATCCCTGATTGATCGCGGATTATGCTTACGTACGATCAACGATTTTTAATGGATTGATCTTGATTGATTGATCGGTAGTTACCTGCGGATCGGCGAATCCACAATTGTTTATGTCCATGGCGAAATGTTTGTTGGACATTTTGTCGCAATGTCTGTCCTAATCCACGTCTATCGGTCCCTACTTCACGTCTATTGGTCTCTCTTTCGTTCGCTGTTGGCCTCTTGGCCTCTGCTTTTGTCTCCGGATTAAAGCTCGGGCTTGGAGCTCTCGATGTCGCGTCGTGTCAGCACAATGTTATCTCGGATCTGAAATATTGAAAAGAATCCATTAGTCGGCATTTGTGTTCCGTCTCTTGAGGTTTCGCCCTCCCGCTGTCTATGGTAGATGAGCTTGAAGTACTTTTGATTTATTTCCCTTCTTGAGGCTTTGTTATTCTCTTAAGCATTTAATGACAAATTATCTCTGGGTGTTTGTTCCATTTATCGAGTGATTGTTGTGTTCTGGGGAGCGAGAAGGGAAACGTTGTTGGATTTGCCGAAGAGAAGTTTGTGCGGCGAGGTAGATACGAAGGGATGAAGGTCCCGTCTCCTTCTGGCGATGTTTTCCTTGAGACAGTGGAAATGATTATGCTAATGAAAGTGATGGGGCTGATGAATGCGAATGCAAGACAGTGGGGAGGAATTGTCTCAGAGAAAAAAGAACGGGCGAAGGGAGAAGCGAAAAATAAAAGAGAAGATAGAGATAAGTGCAAGATAGAGAGGATTGCAAAGAGCGACAGAGAAGACAATACATGGAATGCAGGACGAAAAGCTTCTCATGAATCAAGGTAGAGACGAAAATTCAGATCTCTTTGCGGTGTATTCAAGATGAGATATTTACGAGGTACTTTTTTAGGCTATGAGCTTCCACTGAATACCATCCTTGTAGAAGTCGATGTGAAGAATTAAACTAAATCCATTAACATCATCCATCCCAGAATCTTGCAAAGTCTTCAATTCCTCGTAAGCTCGTACTTAAAATATAATTCGTAGTGAAAGATAGGGGATGAGTTGGAACTGCAGCCATGGAAATTACTTCGAATGCCTCAAGAACGAAATGATTTCCACGATCTCGAATGTAGCGAGTACAACTCGTAAAATGACTCGCTTGCGATATGCAAATGGAGGAAATAATTTATCGCAAATGAAGTGAAGAATTGCGAATGAATGTGAATTGAATGATGAGTCTTCCATGAATGACGAACAGACGACGAGTGCGACGAAGGAGTTAAGAGCAGGGAAATGAGATCATTCGGGGAAACGGGGGTTTCACGAGCGAACTCGGGTCAATGCTGGTCACGATCGTAGCTATCCGCCTATATCGTTATATTGAATCAACTGCCCCACGATCACGATCCCATCGATCGACGAGACTTCTGAAGTGCCCTCAGAAATTGGATGGGTTTCTGGATTTGTAGGTTAAATGTTAATTAATGACGTAGTCGAGGGGAGTCTGGACAGCACACCCACACACTTACGTACACACCCACTGTGAGCGTCGATGACGTGATAAGCGAACAGATCAAGTGCTGAGTTCATGATAAACACAGATATTATATATATGTGTGTATGTGTATATATATTTCTGAACCACCCTCGCAAAATAACAAATACAACCAAGATGAGCCATCAGACTCCATCTGTCCAGTTGTGCGTTCTGTGTATGTGTGTGTGTGTGCGTCGGTGTCAGTTTATGCAGCTGTGTTAGTGATGATCGCGATCGTGGATGAGAATTATCTTTGTGTATACGAAGTATTCAGACTTGTTATTGTTGTTTTGTTTTTCGTTGTTGTTATTGTTGAAGTTGTTGTTGTCTTTGTTGACGTTGTTGTTTCGTCTGTTTGACCTCATGTCAAGCTCCTCTTTTGTCTACTGTCCGTCGTCGGCAACGCCTCTTCATGCTCTCCATTCATTCGTTCTCAACTTTGACTTCAACGGGGAATTTTCTCTCATTTTATTCTCTTTCCTAATTTAATGGCTTTTCCCCCAAAAATATCGCCGACACATGTTTTATATTATGAGGGTTTCTGCTTGTTGTTTTGTTGTTGTGATGACACTTGATGTCAAATTTTGTATACCCAGAGATTTGGTTACATTTTTATTTCATTACTCTGGCCGAGCTTTGTTCAGCTCGTAATGCTGAACAAAAGTCGTCCGAATATCTTGAGACATCTTTTTCAGCTTCCTCATCTTCGAGGTTGGGAATGAAACCTTTTCATGGTGTGGCCGAAGACAATGGTTAATTAAAAGTTGTAGTTATTGTTGTTTTTGTTGTTGGAGGGATGCCACGCGAGATGGTTATGAAGTGAGCTGAGATTCTAATGGCCATTTGTGAAAGAAGGTCGGGAGGTCGGCCAGGTTTGGGCAGACTTTGTGGTATTGTGTTTCTGGGAATATTCCGTGGTTGTTCTAAAACTCGAGATCTTCGTGGAAATTTTGAGGAAATTATTCAATTGACTTCTGTAAGGATTCGCAGAAAATTGTTCAGCTCTTCCATCATCGAGTACGCATTTTACATTTTCAGTCACTCATTTTCTATGAAGTCATTTTCAGAATTCCAATAATTTTTAATTTTTTTTTATACTAATAATATGTATTATTTTGATGAAAAAATGAAATAAAAAATTTCAATAATTTCTAGTTTAGACTTTTATTTTCATTGTCACTATTTTTTTATCAAAAGAATACATATAATTCAAATTAAACCAAAAGTTATAATGATTTTTATTTTTGATTTTTTTGGCCTTGCCACCTTTTCATCAAAAGAAAACATATTATTATTTTTTCCATATTTATTATATTCATTCATATTCCACGGTGAGTTCAAGCATCCAAACCTTAGTCAAAATTAATAGTTCGAAGGGTGTTTCCCGATGCCAATCATTCGAGAATGATTTCCTAATTATAAGCGCCTGAATATAAAAACCTTAACAAAACACCAAAAGAAATACCTGTGAAGCTTCAAAAACTAATCAATTAAAACTGTACGAAAAAAAACCACGAATCCAAAATTCACACTGAATTAAGTTTTAGAAAACACAAAATGAAAGAAATCCATTATGGGAAAAGAATGAGTTTCGGTTAGCAGAGTGTTAAAGGTCGCATTTTATCGGGCGGAAGAATCTTCAACAATGACCAGACCAGACCAACAAGAAGAAGAACAGAAATAGCACAAAAACAACAACAAAAAGCACAACAACTACAAACCCAACAATAACAAACACACCATCAACATAAAGAGTTAATTAAAAATTCCGATTGCGATCTTTTCTCACGGTGTTTCTATAGTTTTCGGTACTTTTCAAAACGTCGTTTAGGAAATAAATTTCCTCCAAAACGATTCTCATGGCGTCGGTTTCTTCTTCTCAGTGTTCAACAAATAACGAACGAGACTAATTTCTGTTTGGCTTCCTGAGGGTTTCGATCAGAATTAGTCGATCACACCACAAACCTAAAACTCAAGAGCAGAAGCTTCAAAGCCGGCGCCTCTAAATCAAGCGTAGGAAATCGGAGATCAATATACATAATCCAACACCAACATTGGGGGAGTATTCGGGGGCTCCTCAAAGGCTGCCGACGTCGGTGTTGATGTCAAAAGGCAATTAATTTCAATTTAATTGATTTTTTCTTTATCTGATTTTTGAAGTTTTTATTTCATTGATTTTTATTTTTCTCTTTGGATTTCTAATATTTTGATTTTTTACTTCTTTGATTTTTTAATTTTTTCTTTCATTTTTTACAGATCATAAATTCACGATCGAGTCGATAATGTTAACAATGACAAGTATTTAATGATGATGCAAATGCTGACAAATGAGATTCCATGGAAGTTGGGGCCAATGATTACGATGACGATTATGATGATGCTGTTGGCGTCTCACCGCCAGATGTTCCCCAACCGAATAAAAAGTTAATTTATGCAAATTAGAAGCTCCGCAGCACGTTCCAAGATGATTTGGACCAAGACAAAGACAAAGACGACGACGACGTTCGTCGAACTTAACCCAAGAAGAACGAAACCAAAAACGGTTTCAAGCAGCACGCGAAGCTCTTCAACTGCTTCGAGAAACCGCTTCGTGGTAACGTTTAACCCTTGATTGAGCTCTTTGAAGTGAGGTAAGTTGAAGGGTTTCATGAGTGGTTCCGAAAGAATTGAGCAATAATGCTTGAAGCTCTGTAGCACGAACCAAAACGATTGTGAATGACGCTTCACGTGTCGCTGAAACGTCTGCCTCTTGATGCTGGAGGCTTTTCCCTCCGACTGTCGTGAAATTTAATTTATTTTTAATTTACCAGCTTTTCTGTTTTGTTTTGTTTTGTTGTCGTTTGGTTGTTTCGTTGTTGTCGTTGTTGTTTTGTTGTATGGCATCCCACCAAAAGCGCGGCTCGTCAACGTCAACAGAAGCTGAAACTCATTTTCGACATTTTGTAAGAGAGTCTTTAACAAAGACAACACCACTTATCGATCGAACATGAAATATAAATGGATGTTTAAAATTGGAAAGAGAAAAAAAAGTTAAAGGGAGAGAGAGAGAGGGAGAGAAAATCTCAAATCAGTAAGCGAACGTCGACTCGTTAAATTCTCAGCTGGAGTTCAAAGCTTTTCAATGGACCCGCATTTTATGAATTTCTAATGTGTTTTCAATCGCGGTAATGTTTCATTGTTGTTGTTGTTGTTCTTGTTGTACTAGATACATGTTGTATATTTTTGGAGTATATTGATTGGTGTTGTTGTAATGAATTATATTACCAGCAGACGTGTTGAACTTAACGACTTCGACTCGTTACGTTTTTCAATGGTTCGTTAATTTATTTATTTCTTCACTCTTCTTTCCATCGAAACGATTAATTTGTGATCTTCACAATAGTAGCAACAACAACAACAACAATATTAGCTATAATAACAAAGTTGGAGCCTCTCTTAGAAAATCAATTAAGATCTGGAAATTAATTGACATTAATTTAAATATTCGGAAATTGATGGTCAGGATGAATTAAGCCGTGGTAAGGGGTTAATAACCCTCAAATCGGAGGAAAACAATCTTATAAAGTTTTAAAAGAAAAATAAGGAAAAAAACATGAACATTTTTCATTATTCTTTTGAAGTAATTTGAAATTTGAGATATTCTTTGGAAAGAAAAATTTTAGTGAAGTTGGTTCTGGGATCCGCAGACCCTTTGGTAGTCGACATTGAAACTCTTACCATAGATATGGTCACCTTCTCTTTCTCACCTCCTCTTTCCCACGTTCTCTTTCTCACCTTCTCTTTCTCTACCACCACATCTACCGTTGTTTCCACCTCTTCATTGTCCAACCGAAAGCTCTCAATTACAGACGACCACCAGCAGCAATTAGTCGACGACAATCTTCCGGCATCGATCTTAATTTGCGCATGCTGACCGACTAATTGTTGTTGTCATGGCATCAAAATCTGACCGTACTCAAGCAATGTTGGTGTGGTAGTAGCAGCAATTGTTGTTATTGTTGTTGTTTCCATGGTACAATGTTTATACAACCTGATGTCACCGAAAAACCTTAAATATTTGACATCAACTCAACGAGCGGCTGTTGCTGCTGCTGCCTGACGTGTGACGTGTTTTTTTTTCATGTTTTTGTAGTGGTGTTTTATTGTTGTAATGGTGTTTTGTTGTTGTTGGTATTTTTTGTTGAAGGTTTAGGTTTTTTTTGTTCCCTCAATCACCAACTTTCAACCGTCAACTTAATTGTGTCCAGAAGCACGACTTTTTTAGCCATTAGAGAGCGTGCGATAAGAAGTGGATATGTGTGTGTGAGTATGTGTGAGTTTGTCGGCTTATTGTCGTTGTTAAACGACTAATTGTGTGGAAACGTTTGTCGCCGACTCGAAGTCTGTCGTCTCTTTCACGGGAAAAAGGAATTTTTTTATATAAATATTTAGACGAATGTTTTTCAATTGTTTTTCATCACAATGAAATTTTAAATAAATAGAAGGTTGAACGGAATTTCGTAGAGAAAAAAAGAGAGAAAATTAGTGAGGGAGTGAAATAATAAGGGACTTTTTCAGGATTTTATACAATTTTTTGTATAGATTTTGTATTATTATTTTGATTGATTGAATTTTGATTGTATGAATTTTTTCTTGTGATTTATTGAAAATTAAAAGTTAAATTATTTTCGATCATTAGTTTTTGTGTGTGTTTAATTTTTGTTTGAATATCTTAAATGGCTTTCAGCATTTTTTAAATTGTTATTGATTTTTTTGTGTTTAATCGAAAGTTCAATTATTTTCTTTCATTTAGTTTGATTAATTTTTTTGGATTATTTTTCATATTTTATTTTTTCATATGTTTAATCGAGAGTTAAATACTACATTTTTTTCATTTAAATTTTGTTTATCTTTCATTTGCTTTCATTAATTTGATTAGTTTTTTTTTTTGCATATTTTCAATGGATTTCAGAATTTTAATGTCTTCTTATGTTTAATCGAAAGTTAAATGATATATTTTTTTGTCATTTGTTTTTTATTGTAATTAATTTTATTCGTATATTTTCAATGGTTTTCAGAATTTTGTAAAATTTTTAATGTTTTTGTTTTCTTTTTTTAAACGAAAGTTAAATGTAAAATTCGATTTTTTTGCATTCTTTCATTTGCCTGTAATTATTTTGATTAATTTTTTTGAATACTTTTTCAAGTGCTCGCGTTCGAAAATCAATTTGCACCATGGACACTGATTTATTGACCCATCGATCCATTTGAAACACTTGATCGAATCGATCGCACGCCAAACACTTCAGAAAGAGAAAAAAAGGGAGAGCGAGAGGGAGAGAATGAGTAAGAGATAGAGTGAGAAAGAGAAAGTGAGAACCAGCATCGCGTGTTAGTAGAAATTAATGGAATATGTATTCAGCATCGAATCTGTGATCGAATGTTAGAAACCATTATTTTCTCTTGGTTTCTCTTCTTCATAAACGCCAGCCCAACTCTTTCTAAGCTCTAATTTCGACACTAATTTCTGGCGCTTCCCCAAACACTTCCTCAAGTGTCGACATCGACCTCACTTCACCGGCTAATCGTTCTCAATTACAACAATTTAATCCGATTTCAACGATAAATTAGTTCATTTCACTTCACTTCACTACGAAAGAGAGAACAAAATGAAAATAAACAAAACTCGTCAGCAATTTTCGAGTATTTTTCAACTTGATGGTGTCGGGTATAAGTTGTTATTATTATTATTGATTGTTGTTGTAATATTTTGGTTGTTGTTGTTGTAATCGTAAAAGTTGTTGTTATTGTAATTGTTGTTGCTCTTCTTATTGTTTTTGCAGATTCATCAGATTTGATTGGATTGAAAACTAAACATTGCTCGACTTTTGTTTTGTTTTAAATTTTCAACGGTCGGCATCGAACGATCCGAATGAAAAATGGACCAGAGAAACGAACGGAGATGGGCAGGAAGGCTAGAGAGAGAGAAGTAGTGGAGGGAGATGGTGAAGTGTTTGAGGTGTTCGGACAAATTATTAACTCTGTAAGCATGGTGTTTGAAACGATGACTGCCTGCATATGTATGAGGTTATGACTCCCGGAGAGAGTGTGTGTGTCATAGTCATACAATATGTGTATGTGTTATGACTATATGTATGTGTGTTTGTGCCCCAGGCAGACAGCTTTTTGGTGCTTCTGGCCAATAGCAACCGGTTGCAATGATTCATCTGGCCAGGCCGGTGTTTCACACCCAGACGTGTGAGACAGATGAATGAACAGACCGATAGAGATGGATGAGTTGCTGACCAGGGGTGGGCAAATAGGATGAGCCGCAGAGAAACAGCCAGGGGCAGGAGGACAATTGAACAATGAAAAGACCCAAGGGACAGACGTCGACCCGGGGGACGATCGAAAGAAAATTGCAGACACTGAACTGAAATTTACTTTTCACATGAATAGAAGCTTTTGTTTGGTCATGGGGCTTTTGTTATTCACTTGTCGATGGAATGTTATTGTTGTTATACTCGTGTTGTTGTTCTATTAGTGTTGTTCGATTAGTGTTGTTGTTCTATTAGTGTTGTTGCAATGAGTATATCGATGGATTTTGTGATTTTGTATAAATTTGATTCTTTCAATTTGCTTCTGTTGCAACGACTACACCTGGGCCAGAAGAAAATTGTTAAAACCTAAGAAAATTGTGTGGAAATATTCGAATTTTACGATATAAGGTAGAATAGAATCGTAGGATATTTATTGGAAATTTGTTCATAGTCGATTTTTCACTCATCCCAACTCATATTCTAAACGAAAGTTAATCGAAAACCTTTTTAATCGAAAACATTTTTAATCGAAGACTTTAAATCGATATCCAATTGAGGAAATCTCTTAATCTACATGTTGTCATAGCGCCTTTATTTAAAGGTAGTAGTAGTTGTTTTTGTTGGTCAACATGTCGCCACTGCGAACGGATGTCACGACCGACGTAATGGAGCTCGCGTTGTAATTAGTCGGACCCCATTCGACAAACATCCACACACGACGAACGACGATCGACGAACACCGATTGATTCCCTCGCCCATCGACGACTCGTGGACGATTCACTTGTTGATCCCCCTCCACGATCCCCACTTCGCTCTCCTCCTCTGCCTATCCACCGATATATGGAGAACGACCCAAGCCCAATATGTAGCGGCGACAGTAAAATTATAATGGATATGGAAATCGGTCATAAATATAAAATAATTGTCCGATGGGTGAGTGGTTTTTTGCAGTCGGTCACCAGGGAGACAGACAGGGCAGAGGGGGAGACAGAAAGAGGGAGAAAGAGGTAAGAAAGAGATCGACGGATATGAGGGAACGAGACAATATAACTTAAATTAACTTAAAACCATTCAGAGCTCTAAACTTATTGACATTAGCTGGATGGCCTCGATGTCAGTCCGACCATTGGTTCCACAACTTGCACGTCTGTCTGTCTGTCCATTTGGCTGTTTGCTGTTTGGTTGTCTGTCTATCCTCTCATCTATTTGCCTAGACGTCAGTCAATTGTCGTGTGGAGACAAAGGTTCCCTTGTCGAGAATAGATCAGAACGTGGTTCAAGCCCGCTGAGCAAAGAGAATCAACGGAGTCCGGCCAACGCATTCTAGTGTGCGTTTCATGCATGTGTGCGTTACCTGTGATCACTTCCGGATGTCGAGAGCTGGTCGATGAGTGGAGGGAAGATGGGACAAAATCCGAGAAACACTTTGTTCGAGTGTCAACGAAGAGAATTGGCTGCAAGTTAGTTGCTTCAATTTACTGCAACTGGCGATAGGAATAGAAATTCAAATGAAGCTGTGAATACATTTGAAAAAGAGAGAGCGAAGCCATATACATATATTTGAAATTAGTTTCGAGCAAAATTCCGTTCAAATTCTCATCACAACCCAAGGACTAGCCTTAATTAGCAATTGGGTTTGCGGAACCCATCGGCAATCGTTCGGAATCTTCCCAATAGTAAGAATTATTTTGAAATTGCAAATATAACTTCCAAGTCCAACGATCGAATTTAGAAAATTTCAAAAATGTCCCCATATTTTCGAAAACCAATTTCATTTCACAATATCTGAAATATAAAGGTTCGACTTAAAACACAGCCAATGGAAATCGATGGAAATCGTAAATTTATTTGGAAAACTCTGCCATTGCCATGAACTTTGAAATGCAGGTGAAATGAACTCAACAAAATTTTATAAATTTCTTAAAATTATTTATTGCATAGACTTATCAAGAACAAACCTTTAGAGAAGGTCAAAAAGTGAATTGTTCTTTGTGGAAATATGTCAACAACATTAAATATAAATCTGATATCATGTACTTATGAAGGTTTATTCGATTTAAACCACTGAAAATATTATCAAATTAATTGAAAAATTCCTCTCTGGGGTTTCGCTCAAATTTGAACCGCGAGCGGAATTCGAAAAGCACAAAATCCAACCAAACACATCTTATTCCTGGTGTTGTTTATATTCTGAGTCAATTCCACATTCTGTGGAACGGGGAAAATTTACGCGCCAAAGTGATTAAAATTCGTATGTATACAAAATGTGTAAACAGATGTAAAATTCTGGAGAACGAACAAAAAGCCTCCAGAAAATTCAATCGATATCAAAGTGGGAGCCAAACAACAAAAACTCGAGTAGAATTCGGGAGTTCATAAAAGGGCGAAAGAAGGAAGAAAGGGAAGAAGAAGAGCATTTAATTATTTGTCCGAACTGCCGACATATTCGCAGGAAGTTCCCAGACAGAGGGAAGCTTTGTTCCACCCCATTGGGCGGGGGGCGGTGGGCGTGGCGGCAGGGAGAGTCTGAAGAGGGGTGAACTCCAGTCATTCGGGATCATTGCGGAGACTGAGAGCGGGGGGGACGAACGATTTATACACAAGCTAATTTCTAAAGTAAACATTGCGTTCGCTCACTTCGGGTTGCCAGTGTAAATATTTGTCAGAAGCTTTATTTTTCAGTGTATTTTTGATTTTGTTTTTGTATTTATCGAAGAGTTTTCATTGTTGTTGTTGTTCTCTTTGTTATTGTTCTATCAGAAGGAGGAAGTGTTGAGTGTGCTGGAGAAGGAAATCGAGGCTCATTAATTGCTAAACAACGCTCAGTAAATATTGAGCGATTATTTATGAAATTCCTGTACTCCGTATAATCTATGAATATGTGGAGTTTTTCGCAAGAAAGTCATTTCTTCTATTTTCAGAGATTTCTTAATAGGAATGGAATTTGCATTTCATTTTTTCAGCTATCGGAAAAGTTTTTAATTTTGATTTTTTAAAAATTTGGAAAATAACTAATTTTTTTAAAAAGTAGAATTATAATTGGATTTTTTCTCTACGATTTTATGTTTCATTTTTAATGGATTAGAATATTAATGAAATAGTTTTAGAATATTTCAAATTATAATTTAAAAAAAAAGAGTAAATTAAAACTGTTTTTTCAAATTTTTCAGAATTAATTTATTTTGAATGGATTAGAAGATTATTGAAACCGTTTTTCGATTATTTTGTAATAGAAAAGGAATTTCATTGAATTTTTTTCCAGCGATTAGAAATGTTTTAATTTTCTATATTCCTCTATTTTTGTAATATTTAAAAATTTTTTTTTAAATTTTATTTGCTGATATAATTTGTTTGAGATGAAGTGTTTTTTTCCGAATTTCTGATTTTTTTAATTTTTTCTAAGAGTTAAATATTCAATGGATTTCAACATTATAAAAATACTTTTGAAAATTTTAAATTTTTTTTGAATTTTTTAAATCATACTTTTATACTGTGAAATTTCAAAACAAAATTTAGTATTTTCATCGTTGTTTACCATAAAACTCAAGGTGTGGTCAGTTCCCACAGTTGTCATCGGTCCCTCGCGGTTCGTTGTTGATTTATGAATCGGCCCGGGCCGACATCTAAAGTGTCAGAAGGAGAGGCTCTAATTGCACACCGTGACCGCCACACCCCCCAGAGGGACTCCCCCCACCTCCTCCCAGTTGACCAATGTCGCGTAATTGTCACGTACGAATAATTGAATTGTCAGAGTGACGTGTGTTGTTTGACGATAAAATATTATTAAAACAAGAAACTGAAATTGCAACAACAACAAGAAGAAAAAGGCAACAAAGAAAAAAAGGAACAAATAATTCAAAAAATTAAATTTGAAAAATTGAGGCGTGTTTTTTTTAAGTTGAATGCGAATTTTATTGCTTTCACACGAACTTCACGATTTCTTTCTTAACAATTTAGCCACGTCTGTGTGCAGTGTTGCCAATCTTTGGGGATTCGGTCGGTGAACAAGGTTGATGTTGTTGTTGTTGTCGAGATATTTCTGGAAAAACCGGTTGCGTTTTTATTGCTTCGGGCTTTTGCAGAGATTTGTTGCAACCGCCACGGTTCGATGTTTGTCTGTCCGTCTGTCTGTCCGTCCATCCGTCCGTTCTTCCTGTCTCTTTGGTCCATGTGACTGTGGTATGCAACAAACGGTCCATCGGTGGCTGTGGCTTCTTATCTTCCCTAGCAAATCTGACCGGATTCCTTTGTTCGGTCTACTCAAGCATCAGATTAGATCAGAAAATCAGAATCGAACATCTCACAGGAAATTCGAATCCTTTGAATTTGCGGTTTTTGAGGTTTTTGCTTAGAAATGAAAAAGGAGCGGAGAAAAGTTTCGACAAAATTAAATTCATAAAAGCATTTCCTAATAATCGGACAACTGTGAAATTTAAATCAAATTTGGCTTTAGTTTTTACGTCGAAATATTTAAATCACTTGTTCGGCAAAATAACCAATACGACAACAACAAAAACTATAAATTGGCATGTCACAAACAAAATCAAAATAACAAAATTACAACAACAACAGATTATAAAACAATACAACAACAATTGGTCAGTTAGCAATAAAATTCGCATGAAGTCAGCAGCAATGAAAGGTAAACCAAATTCAAAATCGGTGACCAATAGAAAAAAAGCAACAACAACAAGCATACCATAATGATAGAAATAACTACAACAACAACAATAATAATAATAACAACAACAATAACAATAACAACACTCATGTAGAGGTATTTATTGAGATTATTTGAGCTTTTGTTTGCGTGCGAAAAGAATTGTTTGTTGTTTCTATGTTGTTTTTGCTATTTCGCGAAATGCAAAATGGGGATCGAGCGACAGAGACGGCGACGTCGAAAACTGGGCGGAGTCAGACAACGATTTCGACGATTTCGCTGACTTGGCGTTGGATATATAGACATACGGAACGATAGACAGGGAGAATCTTGCAGAAATTTGATATCGCAAAAGACGTGGATTGAGGACAATAAGTGAAGTGTCTGAGGGTGATGAAGAGAAGGGGGAAGAGGAAGCGAGAGCAAGAAAAAGAGATTTCTAAATCTCATAATATAATATATCAATTTAATATGTATCCATTTAAAAGCTTATTCATTTGCAAGGAACTTTGAAAGAACTTGTAGAGAGAGAAAGAAATGAAAAACATATGATTAATCTCGAAAAGTTAACAAGAATTTTTTGATGTATAGAAAGACATAATTGAATACTACTATAGAAGTATTCTCAAGCCCTTCCTCCACCCTTTCCCCTACTTAATTATATTCTAATGATTCATTAATATTTGCCGCAGGGTTCACATTTTTTTTTTTACAAATTTCAGTTTATGTTTTATTGCGATTTAAAGACTTACGTAAAGACGATAAACAACTTCCGCTGCTTTGAAGTCCTTTTGGGGAGCCAAAGTGACCGCCAAAAATGTTGTTGGTATCAGTGTTTGTGTTGTTGTTGTTGTTGTTGCTGTGGCCCACGTTGGTAGCGCCTACGTTGAGATTCGCTCAGTCCCCAATTATAGTGGGGACGACTTTTTTATGAGTTGCTTGTTCTTCTTCTCCGCTTTTTCTTTCCACTTCGCCTTCTGTTTTCTGCTTCTTTGAACGATTCTTCTACTTCTTTGTAGGATATTATTTGCTTTTGTATAAGATTCTTCTTCTCCTTTGTAGGATATTTCTGCTTCTTTAAACGATTCTTCGGCTTCTTCTTTCTTATACTGACAATTAAATTTCTTTCACTTTTTTTCACAGTTTTAATTCTTCGTCAGCATGACGTCATTTTGCTGCGAGGGAAGAAATAACGATAATTTTTTTTGTTATTATTATTTCGCACACAAAACTTTTCAAAATTTATTCATCATTTTCGTCGAAAATAAAACAATGCATTTAGCAAAAAAACACTTGATTAAGATTAATTATGGCTTCTTGTTGCCTCCGATGATGATGAAAACAGGGTTTTAAAAAAAAAAACTTGTTGTTGCTGCTGTTGATAATGCAACTTCATATTTAATTGTGACTCATATAATTTTTTAATATATTTTTGTATTCTCTTATTATGACTTAATTTCTTCGTTTAACACTTCTTGTAATTTCCTCATCTCTCTTTTTCGCGAGCATCCCTTGGACATCTGTTTCACTCGCGCACTCGAGAATTGTTGATCGTTACTTAATTGAAATGTTGTTGTTGTTATTCTCACTGACTATCCCACTAATCCCCCTTTCTCTCTCTTCTATCTACCTCTCCCTCTCGAACCCGCTCTATTGCTCACTTTTATCCCGATCCGTTGTCGTTCCGTCCGAGCGACCCGCAATGCAACGCCTTCGAATTCGAACTGATCGCGGTGGATCGCAGTGCGAAGGCGCGAACTCGCTGAGCGAAGTGGGCAACAGTCGAAGCAACAACAAAAACCAGAACAATAACAACAACAACAACACCACTGGCAATAACATCATCCAGCGACATCAACAAGTGATCATTGCTGCTGCTGCTTCCGTCGTCGCCGTTGTCGCTGGTCGCCTCCGCGCTGTTCCGTTGCCACTTCGTTCCGCGCTTCTCTTCGCTCTCTCGATTTTTCTCTTTGGGTCTCGTGTCGCCTTCAGCTGGTCACCCTAATGTTTCTGCTTTGCCTGAACTCTTATCGTCTGACCCTCATGTTGACGAAGAGCTTCCAGCAATTGTTTCCCATTTATCGAGGATGGCAGCGCTTGGTTTGTGAGTAGTTTTCATTTCTTAATTCCAACTGATTCAATTCCCTCCAATTTGAAACTTGCCTTTTACAAAACTTGAGTTTAAGTTATTTTTATTCTTGAAATGCTTTGAAATTGAAACCTCTGTTGTGGTCCAACTGGAGACCTCGACTGAGCCCTCGGACCGGTGTGAAGTCGCCTCCACGACTTGGATCTCTACTAGGTGACACCTCCGCGATCGCCATAAAAGGTCTGCGGGTGCAGATCGTGAATGAAGCTCGAAGCCAAGTCTCACGCCCACCGACTGTGGTTTGTGTAAACAACTATAATCGAGAGTGAGAGAAAGAGCGTATTTTAAGCCGGTTTCCATCGAACGCGGTCAACGGAATCGCAAACGACTGCAAAATAACGTCAAACAAACCGCGAATGATTCACGATCGAAACCGCATCGCAATCGCAGTAAGAGAGATTAAAAAGCCACAGAGGAGGAGGACAGAGGGTGAAAGAGAGGTGAGAGGGTGAAAGAGAGACAAGAAGACGATTGTTAAAAACTGTAACCGCACCGATGGGTAAAATAATACGTTTAACGTGAATTATTTGATTATTATTCTTGCCTCTGATCACCCTTATCTAGAAGTGTGAATTGCAATTATCACCTCAAGCTGGTCACTCTATAGCAGAGGAATTCACAATATAATTCCAATTATTTCTGTCGCCTCCTCAAATTTACTCGTAAGAACGAGATTAATTAGATTTATTTCATTTCGTTCGACCTTTTTTTCAATATTAATTCAAATTATGCAAATTAAGCTGGTCACTCTAAGAATTATGACGAGGAAGATGGTTTTCAGGGCATACTTTTGGGGGTTGGTTTTCGAGAAAGGTGAAGACGGAAATAGAAGGAGAATGAGAGAAAGAGACCGGTTTTTGAATCAACTGGTGGATTATTCCAGTCGTTCTAATACCGTGGTTGTTGCATAAACTAATGTGTTGAGACTGGTTCTGGTCGTTGCTAAGGTTTCATTTTGTTTTTGTTGTTGTTTGGGACAACACAGTGAACTCTAAATCCATAATCCATAATCTTGAGCAGTCGATACTTTGAAAAACCATAAATAAATTTATCAAAATATATATTGAAATAAAAAATACAGTTTTCGAAAAATATTCATATTATATAAAAAATATTTATTGCTTTAAATTGCACAGAAAGAATTCTTAAACTTATTCATAAAATCAATTAAATCTAATAAATAACTTCTTAAATTAATCTACGGCTAAAATTCACTCAGCCCTAGATACATTTCTGGGTTTCGTAAAATATTGCAAATGTCCTACCTGATAAAAATGTTTCTATTGCACAAACAATTAACATAGAAATATATATCTATAATCGAATTATTGAAACTAATTACAAATTACACTTAAAGTAAATTTAACATTAATTACAATTGTAACATAAACACTAATGATACAAATATTTGCTAAAACTTGACTAACAATTAACTAAGACTTCATTTAAGAGGATTAAGAACTAAATTGCATTTCATATAAAACTAATTACAGATATCTAAAACTGAAATTAGTTAATTGAATTTAATTAATTTCTTTCTAAACACTCAGTATAAGCAGTTAATTCAAAGAATTTCAAGAGGAGACGAAATGAAATTCACGATATTTCGCTATCGCGAGTCATTCCTAACTTTTTGGAATTCATAGCTGCTAATGTATGCTCTCTCGACATTGAAAACTAAAGCTAGGGGTCTTAGTACTATAATATTGCAGCTATCCGACGTCAAATGACAGATGGATCTTAGAGCTAGACATAGCCTAGAGGTGGAACTAGACATAGCCTAGAGGTGGAACTAGACATGGTCTAGAGATAGACCTAGGCATGGCCTAGGAGAAAACCTTCAGAGTGATCATGATGATCTGATGATGTAGGGTGAAGCTCAACCTGTATCATCGAGCCCAAGGTAAAAACTAGACTTCGCCTATAGATCCACCTGAATGCAGTATAGAGGTGTGGAAAAAATCAAAGAATTGATTTGGAATGAGAATAAAGAAGCTAAAAGAACCATAATGATAGTCTTAAAGTAGAAATATTTCTAGTTAAAACTATTGATATGTCTAAACTTAGTCTAGAGGTTGTCCTTACGAAACTAAGATTGCACACTTCCGGCCCAAGTCAGCGGAAAAATATCACATTTTTCAAAACAACTACAACTAGCCTTAAATCGAGATAAATATATGTATGTATGTAAATAAACATTCTGTGGAAAATACCGACATAAATTCGATGATGATGATATTGATAATTGGGGTTGATTGCACCATGCATTGGTCTTTGATTTATTCGATGAATTCTTCTACGTATTGCACTTTCTACACGAGGTCATATTTTCTATTTACTTAAACACTTAAAGACTACTTTTCTAATTGCACTCGTCCGATTACGTTCGATTCTCTACCTACAGCTAAATACTATATACAGAGGATTATTATGATTATAGATTCCATTATGGAGCGACTTCAGTTCTTTCGCACGTTCTTGTACAGCACCGAGTGCGTCTCGATGCTCTCCGCCCCCGACTCCCACATGTCCTCGACGTTCGTCTCGCCGTCCGTCTCGGACGAGCCGTACGACGACCGATTGCCCCGCTCCTCGTCGTCCTCCTCCGACGAGTAGAGGTTCATCGTGCCCACCGTCACGCGACGGCCGACCGCACTCGACCGCGTCAGCGTCTTGTCCGAGTCGGCGTCGCTGCTGTCGCCGGCATCGACGCCACCTCCACTGGGATCCATCTCCAAGTCGAGCTCGAGGTCGAGACCCTCGGGCGACTCGCCCAGGTGCTCGAAGTCCTCGAAGCGACGGTTGCTGTCGATCAGCTGCTGACTCGACGACGTCGACCGCCGGCCACTGGCGCGGTCCGCACTGACGTTCACGCTGCCACTCGCGCTGGCGCTGTTCTGCCCATGCTGGCGCTCGGTCAGCGTGCTGCCGCTGTCCGAGTTGTCCTCGATGGTGTCGACGCGAATGACGCGATCGCGGCCGGACATCATGCGGAAGTTGTAGCGATCGTAGAAGCTGCGCTTGTAGACCTCGGTCGAGTCGGCGCTCATGTAGCCGCTGTCGAGCTCCTGCAGTCGCGCCGTCCCGAAGCGCTGCTCGTAGTAGTTCTGGCTGCTGCTGGGCGGCGCCGAGTAGCTGGACTTCGGCGTCGAGACCTGGGGCTGGTCGTCGATGAGGGAGGAGATGCCCTCGTCGCGCTCGAGCGCCTCGAGGAAGCTGGCCGCCGTCTTCTTCTCGAAGGGCGGGGCCGGACTCGCCGTCGGGCTGAACTTGGCCGCCGCCATGCTGACGAACTTCTTCCAGGCGTTCTTGAGGTCCTTCGCCTTCTTCGCCCGGTCCTTGAGACCCATCGCGATCTGCATGCCGTGTGTCAGTTGCACGGGTTCGATCTCGCATCGATAGACGGTCTGAACGTTCGACGTAGCCGTCGGTGTCAGAGTCGTTGTCGATGTGGCTGCCATCGATGTGGACGATGAGATGCTGTTGTTGTTGTTGCTGCTGCCGTTGTTGTTGCTATTGTTGTTGTTGGCGTTGCTGCGCTGCGGGTACGCGATGCCCACGGGAACGCCCGCATTTCGATACATCTCCTTGGTGCGGATCCGACAGACGGCTGCTGCTGCGGTTCGATCGCGAGCTGATCGAGATCACATCGACCTTGTTCGGATCGACGTCGACGATGTTCTTCCCCCCGCCGTTGTTATTGTGATTACTACTATTGTTGTTATTGTTGAAGACATCGATCTGAGAACAAGTGCTCGTCGTCTCCTCGTCCATGGGCCCATCGATGGACTTGCGCCGGTTAAGGTACTTATTCAGGCTGTAATCGTTCCTCAGCCCATTGTAGGTCGGACCCCCGAACATGGCCCCATAGTCGTGCTCCTCCTGCAGCAACAGTTGCTTCTTCGCCGCCGACGGTGACATCGACAACGACAGCTTCTTCTCCTCCAGCGCCTTGAGGGCGTCGTCCATATCGATCACGCTGTGGCGGCGATTCGGCTTCAGCTCCTCCTCCTCCTCGTCGATGGTGTCGCCGCCGCCCTTGGGGTGGTGCGTCTTCGCCTCCGCCTCGAGGGCATCGGAGCGGATGACGTCACTGCTCAGGGTGTTGTTGCGCGAGCCGTCGAACTCGGAGTTCGCCAGGGTGTCGGAGACGCCCGTGATCTCGGTCGACTCGCTGTGGTTGCTCGCCGTCTCCTCGCCCTCGGTGCCGGTCGGCGAGTGGTGCCGGAACTGCGTCTGGTTCTGGTAGTGATGGTGGTGCTGGGTCAATTGTGGGTGGCGAAACTGTTGCTGCTGCTGGCAGCTGGAGCCGTTGCTGCGTTGGCTCGTCAGCGTCGTCGAGGCCGAGGTGGGCGGCGGTGGAGGCGGCGGCGATGGTGGCGCCCGCTTCTTCGACGTGCTGTTGTTGGCGGTGGAGGAGGACGACGCGGGCGTGCCACGCCCACTTGTGTTGAGGGTACTCGCCGGCGTCTGCGAGCCGCCCGTGCTCCAGCCGGAGGCGTTCTTCATCAGATCGTAGAAACCCTTCGACGAGGTCTTCTTCGCCATCGAACTGGACGACGTCGACGTCAGGGTCGTCGGCGTCTGCGTCGTGGTCGACGCCGAGGTGGAGTTCGAGTTGGTGGGCGAGGGGCAGGGGGGCCGACTACTTTGGGGCGCCGCTTCCGGTTCCTGCCGCCATCGACTTCGACGACCGCGATGACGACGATGACGGCCCGATTGAGGTTCGGCGTCCGGATCTTGATCGTCGTCTTGTTCTCCACCACCACCGTCTCGATCTCCGGCGGCCTCACCTGTCGCTCCATGATCCGCTGCCGTCGCGTGTGTCGCTCCTCCAGCGTCAGCAGCCGCCCCTTGTCGTTGTAGACGTTCTCGGCCGACGCCATCGACGCGACCGTCGCCGCCCGACTGCTGCCTTGGCTGCTGCCCTGGCTGCTCGTCTGGCTGGTCTGGCTGTTCTGGCGCGTCAGCTTCGATTGGTAGATCTCGCGCAGGCTCTCGAACGATGGCCTCGGCACCTCGGCCGAGCCACCATCCGAGGACGACGGTCCACGATCTCTGCTCTCGCCGCCCCCTCGTCGACTGCCGCCGTAGGCCGAGGAGCTGTCGTCGGCCGCACTCGAGCGAGCGGAGCTGTTCGATCTCAGCATGAACTGTTGATGATTCTGCTGATGATTCTGTTGATACTGATGTCGCTGGTGGTCCCTCGTCGTCAGCGCGTTCATGTTCTCCAGACTCTGGTACGTCACCGGCTCCGCGTCGCCTCCCGCTTCGCTCTCGCCATCCCCATGGCCATCGTCCGCCGAGGCGTTGACGAAGTGCTGCGATTTCTGCATGTGCTCCGTCCAGGGGTTGATGTCGCAGAAGCTGTGCTTCTTCGGCTTCCGGTCGAGCGTATCGGGCTCGTATTGATCGCTATCGGTCGACAGCTCCATGTCCGAGGGCGGCTCGTGCTCCACCTCGATGGTCATGCTGCCGCGAAAGGGCGTGTCGTACTTGATCCGCGCCTCGATCTCCTTCTGCTTGGCCGCGTTGCTCCGCCCATCGTCGTCGTCCTCGTCATCATCTTCTTCGAGATCATCGTCATCATCGTCGCCATGGCCGTGGCTGTGGCTGTGGCTGCCCGCCTTGGCGTGGAGTTTCCGCTTCAGGTCGCCCTCCTTGCGAAACCCGTTGACCTTGTCGTAGACGGTGTGGCTGATCTCGAGCTCCTCCTCCAGCGGCAGCGCGGTGCTGAGGCTCGGACTCAGCTGGGAGCTGACGTCGGAGGAGGGCGACGAGGAGGAGTGGGAGGACTTGCGCTTCGAGGCCGCCAGCCGCTCGAGGCTGTCCGTCTCGTAGTCGACGATCAGGTACTGCGGCGACTTGCGTCGGTAGATCGGCGAATCGGGCTGCTGGCATTGGCGCAGCGACTTCTTGCTCAGCGTGCTGTAGTCGGGCGTCGGCACCGAGGGCGCGCTGCTCTGGGCGGTGTTGTTGTAGATGTCCTTGATCTTCTTCTCGATCGTGCTGTCGTAGTCCGGCGTCGGGATATCGAGCGGGAAACTGTTGCGACAGCCGTTCGTCGTCAGCGTCAGCATCGACGCCGTTGTCGCTGACGCCTGCGCTGTCGCTGACGCTGCGTTGAAGTCGCGCGCGATCGCCTCGTAGACCATGTCGGGCATCTGCTTCATGTTGCGCAACATTTGGTAGTGTTCGCGATCGGCTGACGTCAGAGACGTCGGCGTCGATGCGGCCGCGTATTGATCGAGCGCGTCGAGACGCTTGCGCGACGCCTTCGATCGGTGCGAGGAGCTGCGACTGCGCTGCGACGCCGCCGGCGAGTCGTGCAGAATGAACTTCGGGGTTGTTGTAGATCTCGCCGCCGAGCTCTGCGAACCCGTAGATGTTGGCGGCGGTCGACAGCGCCGCGATCGCGTCGTAGTTGCGCGTCACGGTGATCGTCGTCGGCTGACCGTTCGTCGATGACGTCGGCGTCGTCGTTGTCGACGTCTTCTCGTAGGAGGCTCCCTGGCGGATGGCGATGACGTGTGGCCGCGGCGGCGACGGCGCCTTCGGAGTGGGCGGCGGTGGCGGGCGCTGCTTGGGCGACGTGATTTCACGGCGTGGTGGCGACGCTCGACTCGAGTTGTTGTTGGCTGGTGGGCTGTGGCGTCGCTCGCCCTTTTTTGTCTCCTTCGGCGGCGTCTTCTCGCGTCCCTTCGCCTGCGTCTCCTGCGCCCCGCTTGAGTCGTCGCCCTGCCGCTGATCGGTCGCCGACTTTTGTTGCGACTGCGATTCGCACGAGTCCGCCCCGCCCCCTTCGGCCGCCTCCCGCTCCCGCTTGTCCGACTCGTTCAGCGGCACCGACTGCAGCCACTTCTCGATGCTGTTCCGCTTGTCGCCGCAGTTCTTGACGTGGCCGCTGCATCGGTTGGTCGCGCAGCCGCGACAGCCGTCGGTGCCGGACATCTGCAGCTGCGAGCTGTACAGCGAGGCCGTCGTCGAGCCGAGCGGACTCTCCTCGGGGATCATGATCAGCGAGGGCTGGTAGCGTTTCGTGGCCATCTTGTACTTGGCTATCGCGATCACTTCGCGGATCTTGGTCAGGAACTCCACAGCGGCCGGGGGAGGTTGCTGGAGGATTAAATTAAAATAAAAGCATTAAATTGAAATCAGAGGAATACATTTAAATAAAAGGATTAAATAAAAATAAAAGGATTAATTAATGGAATAAATTTATATAAAATTATTAAATAAAAATAAATGAAAGAAATTTAAATAAAAAATATGATTGAATTAAAATAATGGAATTGAATTGACATAAAAGGATTTAATTGAAGTAAAAAGTGAAAGGTTTAATTCTTTTAAAAAATCATTAAGTTAAAACAGAAGATTTAAAGCAAATAATCCTTTTATAAATGTACACAAAATAATTAAATTAAAAACAAGTCTTAAATAAAAATCAAAGGATTGAAATAGACTCAATTGGGTTGAGGCCACGCCCACTTACCGCCAGCAGATGGGGCTCGAAGTAGGCCGGATTGAAGTAGAGCTTCTTGCGAACGGTGCCGTTGATCATCGCCCTCATGTTCTCCAGCTTCTCCTCGGTCATCATGTCCTCCACAATCGAGACGTTCTCCGCCGGCAGGCATTCGGTCTCACCCTGTGTCGGCGACGACGAGCGATCCTCGGGCGATTCGTTGTCGCCTCCTCCTCCTCCACCGCCTCCCTGATTATTGGCCCCTCCCATATTGGAGCCGTTGCCATTGGCCGACGGATGAACCAAAGCCGACGTTTGCATCTGCTTGAACAGAGACTTCGATTACATTTACATAGAGAATCAACTCCCAATCGATTGGAGTAGACGTGAACCAGATGTGACACCCACCTGCTTCAGCTTGTCGTGGAAGCTGCCGCCGCCGCCTCCGTCCATTTCGCACTCGGAGTTCGAGTTCGAGATGTCGCTGGCGAAGCCCGACAGATGCTCGCCCAGCTGTGGGAAGTGCTGCAGCAGCGGATTGTTCTTCACGATCCCCATGCCGCCGCCGTCGTCCTTGAGGTGGTGGGCCAGACCGCCGCCGCCAACGCCTCCACCGACGCCCACCGAGCTGCCGATGCTGGCGCGCGAACGCGGCTCATTCGAGGTGGTCAGACTGGTGGCCGAGTAGAGGCTGCCGCTGCGATTGAAGGGGGCTCCGAAGGTGACCTGATCGTTCTTCGGGTAGTTGATCTCGTTGGCCAGATCGTCGATGGAGCTGCGCATGTGGCTCTGATCGCGTCCCTTGCGCTTCTTCATGTGCAGATAGAGGAAGACGGAGGAGACGTAGATCAAGCCCAGCAGGAGGCTGCAGACACCGATGACCACGTACTCCTTCGTCGTCATGCCGTCCGAGGTGGAGGCGAGCGTCGAGGTGGCCTCCGCTTGGAACAGAACTTCGGAGACATCTACAAGAGCGAGAGGTAAATAGAGATGAAGTATTGATCGGTCGAGAGAATGATGGATGGTCGACTTACTGTGGAAATATTTCACGGGGCTGCCGTTGACACGGAAGGCCACGCACGGCGAGAACACGTTCTTCGGCGGCATGAACTGATCTGTGGGTGGGTGAAGGAGTTAGTTTCTGTCTTTTCTCTCTATCTCCCTCTGGACGACATACCTTTCGTGTTCGAGGCGGCTGCAGCGGTCGCATTCAGCGAGAGCATCATGTCGCGGCACACGAGATGCACGACGATCAGGCGGCCCTGCATCTTCTGGCGGAGGTCCGGCTCGCCCAGCCACTGGAGGAGGAGAACGAGGACAAGGAGGATGAGAAACAAAATCGGGAGGGAGGAGGCACAAATAGGAAAGAGAAGATTTATTGACTTGGGAATCGGTAAAAACTCGTGGTGAATTGTGGGCTGTTCTTTCGAATTACTGCTTCTGCTCTTTATAGCTTTCGAACTTCTGCTTCCTTCTATATTAACTCCTTGTCTTTCTACATTAGACTCTATTTCATTCTTTTTGGAACTCTATCTCATTCTATATTGAACTGCATCTCTTTTTCTTTTAATATTGAACTCCATATCTTTTTCTTTCTATATTGAACTGCATCTCTTTTTCTTTTAATATTGAACTCCATCTCTTTTTCTTTCTATATTGAACTCCATCTCTTTTTCTTAAACTCCATCTTTTTCTCTTTCTATTTAAACTCAGTCACCGTCTCTTTCTATATTGGCATGGGAATTGATTTGACTGCAAGTTCGAGTCGAGCACGCGATGAACCAAACGAAAGACTTAAACGACGAACTCAAGAATATGTGTCGACCCAGATTTGTTTCGTTTCCGCTATTTCCTAGACTCGATTTCGGACGCAAAGCAAACAAACAAACAAATCGACGATTAGACGGAGACGACGAGACAGAGCGACGACTGCAAATTAATAGACTGCTAAAAAGGCGCTCATTAACTCAGCCGGATGGATGGATGGTTGGATGGATGGAGACAGAGTGAATGAAGACGCCAGAGATCGAAGTGAGACGAAGCCAATCGAGGCGGGCGAACGAAGCGACATCGCTGAGTTTGGAAAATCGACAGACAGACGGACAGATAGACTTACAGACAGACAGGCGGAGGGACAGACAGACATTCAGCGGGCGTTTAGCAGTCAATAAATCTGATATAGACGCGGAAAGCTCGGCGGCACGCAAGGCGGAGCAACGATGGAACGGCGACGTTACCTGCAAGAAAGTGCGTCCCTCGTCGCGGAACATGCGAAACGGATAATCGGTGTCAATGGGATTCCGCAAGTCGGTCCAGCCGTTCGTCGTCAGATATTGCGCACCGGTGACGGCGCAGACCGGGGTCCGGATCTCTGCGAAGGAGAGGAGAAGAGTGTGGAAATCAGTATGGGTGAAATGCACTGCTAGAATACGATAATGAACATATGATGATCATGATAATGATGTTAATAACGCACTTAACAACGACGTGTGGGAGAAGGAATGGAATGGAGGAAACGGAATGTTGGGAATAATAAGCAAGAAAATAACTCAATTATGCGCGGATGGTGCGTGAAAGTATTTTTACAAGAGAGCCAAAAGTGGATGAAATGAACTAAATAAAATACAATCCAATAAAATGCTAAAAATATTATGAGTTAAAATAAATCGAATAAATGATCGAATGAATTGAATAATGTAAAAAGAAAATGGAAATACAAAATTAAAAATAAATAAAATAAAATGGAACTGAATACAATAAAATGATTTTATAATATTTTAGATAAAAAAAATAAATATAATTAAATAAAAATACTTTATAATATTAAATAAAATAAATAACAAAATTAAATGGAGTGATATTAAGTAGTTTTAAAAATAAATAATCTAATAAATTAAGTTGAAATTATATAAAATTTAAAATTATACAAATAAAAATAAAATATAAATTCTAATCAAAATGGAAATGATGTCTACAACATAAAATTAAATGAATGTAATCAAATGAAACAATTTCATTTCCACTCAAGTATGTTGCAAATAAAATTTAAGATGTTTGACATATTAATATTGACGTTGTTTTCATTATCATTGCTGTTGACGGAGACGTGCCAATGGTCTCGCATACAAATGCCAATGGTCTTGGCCTGGTTGGGGTGCGAGAGAGAGAGAGAGAGATTGAGGACTTACCAGGAAAACTGATTTCTCTGCTCGGATAAATGATCTGGCCTCGCAGCGGCAGAAAGACAAACGGAATTTTCTCCGACGACGACCCGCTGACAAATGGCGAGAGAGTGCATTCTGCAAAATAGGTAAAAACGAGAAACATTACACATACAATTAAATCGTAGTAGTAGATCGTGGAATATTTTCATAAATTTTTACTACGAAAATAAACAATTCAGAAAACGAAATTCACTTGGAATTTTTTTTTGTGGTTTCTAGAAATAGCAACAATTACAATAGCAATAATCATAACAGCCATTACAACAATGTTGACAACCGGTAGCCGCAGCAGCATCATCTCACGGGAGGCAACAGTTGCTGCTGCTGCTTCTCATTGTTCACGTCTACAATTGCATTTAATTTGCTGCTGATGCTGCCTCTTCTTCTTTTTCTGCGCCTCATTCTTCTTGTTGTTTGCTTTATGTTACAACGAAATAGTGAAAGTTTTGCTTCTCTTCTTCTGGTTGCTGCTGTTTTTGCTGTTGCTACTGATGATGTTGCTGCTGCTGCTGCTGCTTCTTCTTCATCATCAGTCGGTGAATTCATCATAATTAGTCGAGATTTTCCTCTGCCTCATGTTTTTTTGATTGTGTTTTATTTTTGTATACACTTAGTTCATGGTGTTGTTGTCGCAAAAAATTTCATGTTTTCTTCTCATTTGTTTTTGTTTCCCTCAGAAATCTCAAAATATTTTGCACTTTTTACATTCATTACAAATTTGTACCGCCTCCTCCTCCCCCTCTCCTCCCTCGCCGCGCCCCTCCCCCATCCGCATGGGTTTCTTTCAATTGCTGTGAACTCTTTGTTCGTCTTTGTTTATGTTTTTGTTGTGGTCGTATTGTTTTTTTTTTGTTGCTGTTGTTTTCATTCACAGTGCTCATCAAAAATAATAAAAACGAATTGTTGGGAAAATTAGATAATAGTTTTTATATGGCTTGCACTTGTTGTTGTGGTTATCATTGTTGTTTCGGTTGTGGTTGTTTTTGAGAAAATTATTTCACAGCCCGCATAAGACTCTTCACAGCTGCTCAAAATTAACGACTGACTACTTTTAGTTTTTGATGCTGTAACCGCAGTACATGCAGAGTAAATTCTTCCGTTTCAGCTCGGTTGCGTCATCGGCCGGAAATTCATCTCAAAATCAACCCCTGCCCACTTCCTCTCAACCCTTAATTTGTCTCACTAGACTTCTCTCAACTTCCTGCTCATCCTGTTCGACTCGAAGCCAGACAACGTCCTGTGATAATCGTCATCATCATCATCGTTATTAAGACGAACCACTTTCTATTATTACAACAACGACAACAACACCAACAACTTGTCAAATAGTCTCACCGCCCAAGTCTTATGCAATTTTCATAGGCTGAATTTCCGCCTCGATCGACATCGAAGTCGTTGACAAGATGTTGATGCAACATCTTCTTTTTCATGGTTTTATTTTGAGCGTGTGTCTGGGAAAACACAACAACAAGTGGTGGATAATTATCCCCAATTACCAGTCGATTGCTATAGTTTCAATCACTCATATACATGACGCCCAGCCTACGTCTCAATTAATTGCAACACATCGACAGCAAATTATCTCGATATGATGTTGCACAACAGCAGTAACAACATCAGATATTGCTGATAACAACTTCACCGGAGGCGTCGTCAAAATGAGAATATTAGAGCAACCTGTTGGGGAGTCGCGTGATCTTTTTTCTATATGGCGCCAAACAGTAGCAGCAATAACTGCCTGGGTATTAATAACAAGAGCAACAACAGTAAGAGTTAAACGATAGCATGAGTAACAACAAAAATAAGAGTAAAATAGCAACAACATGAAATAGCAACAACAACAACAAGGAGACTTGTGTCAAAACATTGTATAACATCCCCAAGTATTTTCTACATTTTTGCGTGCAAAACGTTGTGCCATAAAAAGGTTGTAAAATTCCCGATGCCAGATTCGCTCGCTCGTTCGCTCGTTCGGCCTCGTGCTACAGGAGTCGTGATGTCGGATGGTTTTACGACCCACCAGAGTGAGTCCATGCGTCGTCCGCTTAGTCTGCCACCGACATTGGTGTGGCCACTACTTCGGTTACCGCCGTTATTGTCGACAATTAAGAAGCGCTTTTCCGCTCATCCTCATCGCCGTCTCTCTGAGGGGTGACGGCCGGCATCTGAAGGTGCGGAATTTGCATCTCTTTTTAACGATGCCATGCGAGTGATCGGCGGCGACGGCGGCAGACGAGACCGTGCGAGAGAAATGTGCGCATGCGCGACCTTGTTTCACTGCGCTTCGGCTCGGTTGTTGCAACAAAGTGAACCGTCAGAGTCTGTGGCGAGAGAGGGGACGACGGGGCAACGACGACGACGATGACGACGACGACGACGACGACGACGACGACAACGACGACGACGACGACGACAACGACGACGACGACGACGACGACGACTGGGGGGCATCAACTTTTACGATCGTCATAGCGCTCGGTAATTGTTAGAAACATTCATAGTTTGCGATTATGATTTTTTAGTTGTCGGCAGATTTTTCGTAATGTCGGGTATTTTTCGAACTTAAAGGTTATTTAGCGGGTTTATCGGTTGAGGCGATGCTTGTGCTGTTGAAATGGTCATATGTTTGTTGTTTTTGGGTGTCGTAGTAGTTGTTGTTGCTCTTTGGTCATGGTGCAAATTATTGTTGTTGTTGCTCTTTGGTCATGATGCAAATATTGTTGATGCAAATCCCGTTGTTGTTGTTGTTGCTGTTGTTCACTTGTTGTTGAGCGTGTAAAATTTGCGTTGGAAAACACCTCGAACACGTTTGGTTTGATTTCGATTGGAGCAGAAAAAATTGCGAAAAACTTGACGGAAGGCAAACGAAAGACTTAAGCAACGAACTGTGTTGATTGCTTCGACGTGAAAGTTTTACGTTTTACGTAGCGATTTTGACGTCACCGTTAAATCGAAAAAATCTGCGTTGAAAACTTCCGCTAAACCACTTCGGAAAGCCATTAAAACTGTGGGAAGTGGGAAAGCAAAAAAAAAAAACCTCAAGGCGGGAACTTGATTTGGGATTTAATTGAATGAGGTTCGGCTTTTCATGAGAGCAAGTTTGCTATGCGGATGGGAGTTATTTTCATTGTTCGAGTTATAATACAATTTTCTGAAGAAATGTTCAATTTTATAAGTTTTATTCTGACATGTCAAAATATTTCGATCTTCAAATAGTTGAATAATAGCCTGAAATATTATCATACTAATTAGTGAACATTTTGTATTTTTAAAGTAATATTCTTCTCATCTATATTCATTGGCCAGATGACACAAAAAACTCAGCCCTCGGCTGGTTTAACACATTTCTGCTGCCATGGATCTCGCACGCAACCCAAATCCAATCAATCGCGCGAATCGCGCATCGATCAATCATCGTCGCACAACCCGAATTGATCAGTCACCCAAATTTTGTCAACAATTTTCAAATTATGCCCGATAATCTCTAAATCGAAAGAATCAAGAAACACAAAAAAATATATATCTTCCTCTCCAGAATTCGATAGAAATAGAGGAAACGATGACGACGTTGGAAATAGGGAACTAAAAGCGGTCATTAACTATAATGGGAGATGTTTTTTAGTTTTTGTTACAGCGCCAGCAGCGAGGTTCCGAACAGAATCGGGGCAGTAAGCCACAATAGCAACAACAACAACAATAGCCCCAGAAATAGTAACAACAACAACGAACGGTGTGCCGACGAACGTTTTGGGATTTTACTTTCATGGGAATCGTCTGAGAGCCGGATGATGGATTTTATTTATTATTATTTTCGCAAATCGAACTATTTTCATTTCATGAGATTGTCGAGTAGCGTTTGAACGATTTTTAGTTGTCGTTAAAAGCCTGAACGATTTTTAGTTGTGATTTTTTAATATATTTAATTTTTTGAATTCATTCAATTTTTGGCTTTACATTTTGTTTTAATTTTTTTTTTAATTTTTTTAATTTATTAAATTTTTTCCTTTTTTATTTTAGTTTCATTTAATGTAAATTGTTGAATTTAAATTAGTTTAAATTTTTTGAAAATATTTTATTTTTTAAGATTTATTTAATTTTTGGAATTTTTAAATTTATTGTTTGAACATCTAATTTTGGGAATTTTTATTTATTATTATTATTTTTGAAATTTTATTTTTGTGTTGAATTCATTGTATTTCATTCTAAATTTTTTTGTTAAATTTATGTTTTTTTATAATTTCCCCTTCACACTCATCCTTTTCCCCACTTAGCATTTGTCTTCTGTCCCTCCAGCTGTCTCTCCATCCCTCCCATTAAATTGTCCATCATCCTCGTCCATCTGGTAAGTTATCCCACCATTTATCTGGACAGTCCCCCACTGGACGCCGGCTAATTGCATGCTCAAATAACGCCCCTGCAGCCTCGGCTGGCCGCAGGTGGCCAACAAGAACGCGATGTAAAATATCGCTCGACACGCCAACCTCGGCTTCTGAACCAATTTCCAGCCGCCACACTTGATGGCGACTTCCTTCGTGATTGATGGACGTTGATGTGGATTTTGCTGTTATAGTAGTTGTTATTGTTGTCGAGACTTTGTTGCCAAGAGTTGTGGCAACCACGGTCCACCCGTCACGCGCCGCACTCGGTAGCGCGGTACACGTTATTGTGATTGAAAAATCTGCAGTCGTTAAAAGGCTTCTGTATTTCGTCGGATTCGCGGAGATTTCGGAACTCACGCCACCTTTGGCGGGCCCAAAGAAGGAGAATTCGCTTCAGAGGAGTTACTCGGAGTCGTTGTCGATCTCTCAATGTTGGAGTCGTCGAAGACGGAGGCGTATTCAGGGGACGTAAGCGCTGGTGGATCGAGGGTGGTCGGATCGGGAGCATGAAACGTTCTGATCGATTGGAGGATTACATTTTAATGACGCTTGCAATTCGTGGGCACCGGCTCGAGTTTCCGTCCAATTAGTGATCAGATGAAGCACTTTCGAGCGGGAAGGAGACAAATGTCCGCAATTCCTCTGGTCGTTGTCGGTTCTCACCTGACACAATTTGGCCGGCCGCCTTCCCACGTCGTGTTCTTCACACTGTAATTGAAACTTGTGATCTAATGAGCCGTGAGCTGCGTCACAAATGCATCCATCGGCCATAAATTATGTTGTGCACTTCATGCAGCGTGACCAGAACTACAACAATAACAACAACAGGAATAACAATAATAACAACAACAAGTGCACGGCCGAACAAACAACAAGCGGCAAGGTAATTTTTCGCCTGATCCGCCATGCATTTTGTGGTAGTGGTCGCCGTTTATCGTTGTTGTTATAATACTTATCTTGTGTTGCCATTAGATCGCATTTTGCACGCCCCAATAAAGTCATCAACTCCACCTGTCCCTCCGTCAGTATGTCCATCTCGTCCATTCGATCGACCTACGGACCCAGGAATCTTTCGTTTTCTTTAGTCATCGAGACGATTTTCATGATTATGATGTTTTGGGCCCTTTTTTCCGGCTTAATGCGCGCACGAGACTTTCGTTGTTTTTGTTGGTTTTTGTCATTGTTTTCATCGAGATTGTTGTTGTTGTGTTTGCTGTTGTTGTTGTTTTTGCTGCTGTTGTTGTTTTTACTGTTGTTGTCCGGCAAAATGACTCGTCGCCGGTTGTCGTCGAGAAAAATGTGGGGAAAACATTGCACGAGGCATGCGTCGTTTTCACAATGGGTTTCTTTTGGTTTTCTTTTCATTGTTGTTGCCATTATTGTTGTTGTCATTGTTGTTGTTGCCATTATTGTTGTTGCCATTATTGTTGTTGTCATTGTTTCTATCTTATTCTTGTTATTGTGGTTGGCGATATTGTGATGGTTGTTGTTGTGGATATTGTTGTTGCTACACTGCTCGCCTCCTAATGCAGCGAACACCTCGCCAAATAAGCAACGCACGCCTGGGTCCAATGAAGCATTTAGGAATTGACAACGCTTTCGACAGCGACGTCGATGCAACGAAGCGAAGAAAGGAGGAGGAGAGAAGTGAGAGAGGGAGATAGAGGAATAAAAGGAATGAGAGAGAGAGAGATACAGAGAGAGAGAGGGGGAGAAACGAAGAAACGTCACTGTACAAGTCGATGTAAGCCGCAAGCCACAACCTGCGGTCGAAATGCAACTATTAATTTCTCATTTGTCACAAATGAAAAGCAGCTGAGAGTGGATGACAGCAACAACAACAATAGGAATAACAACAAGAACATCAACAATAATAACAATAACAATACCAATGGTAATAACAATAATAACAGTTCCATTGAAGTTGTCTCTGGCGAAAAATTGTTGCTGAGAAAATCTTGGGAAACAACTGATTCTTTCCAACAACAAACAACATATATGGACAGCAACAATTCCAACGGACGATGCTTTTTAATTTCACAATGAGAAGAATTTTAAACGGTGAACCTCACCAAAAATAGACAGGACACCAAGAAAGAAAAATAAGGAGAGAAAGAAAAAGAGAAATAAAGAAAGAAGAGAAAGAAAGGTAGAAGAGAAGGTAAAGAGAGATAGAGGGAGATATGTAGAGAGAGGCACGACGTGGGAAAGAAAATCCTGAAATCGCTGCCGACGCATTAAGGGATAATTTCATTTGATTGCCCGAGCCACGACACAAGAACAGGATTTGAAATCTAGTAATCGGTGGATCGACAACAAGCACGAGGATCGTTGGGTCATCAGTTGCCAGATTGCTAGATAGGTATAGATGGGTGAATAGATGGTTAGAAGACAACTACTGCCAGAAGAGTCGTCTCAGCATTTAAGCGTTTTTTAATGATGCTCTCGTTTGGACGAAAAAATGTGGTCGATTTCCATTTGAATTCTAAGTGGATTTTCTTGTCACCCATTGGCGTTCGTGGACTCGTGTGTGTTGGCTAATTGTATGCCATACACGCACACTTACACACACACACGCCTAGATCGAATGGTGAGTTTTTCTTATGGTTAACTGTATCAACATTAAGAGCTAATGAGCTGTTGACATCAGTCAGGTTTTTCCCATTCATCAGAGGTTGTCATTTGTGTTGTTGTTCTTGTTGTTGCGAAATGGACGATAACAAGCATTGGCAGAAGGATGTGCAATCGTTAATTGGCTGGAATTTAGGAGTGTGCAAACGAAAGACTTAAGGAACGAACTCGATTTGGCGAACGAACGACTTAAGCAACGAACTCGATTTGGCAAATGAACGACTTAAGAAACGAACTCGATTGGGACGAGTGGACGTTGATCCAAAGGATCCGCAGACAAAGAAGAAGAAGAAGAGTTGAACGAAAAACAATTTCTAAAAATGTTTACATTTGAAAAATTTCGAAATTTAGAAGACATCGAAAGCCAAATCTAACCCAAATGGAATAAATTATTTCAATTAATATGATTATCTCGCCTCGTCGCATCGGAAATGGGTCAATGATCGCGGCAATGTGGCATCGCCTTTCCATCGGCATCACCGTCGTCGTCGTCTTCTCGGCATTTGGAGCACGTTTGAAATTGCGCAATTTTTGAAATTAAACAAATCGTTGATGTAACTCGCCGGCAGGGAGCACACGGTCCGCAGCCCGCGGCACTTGCGGACCCAGGAAGCTTTCATCATCGACACCAACATCACCGTCTTCATCACCGTCTCCATCACCATCCATCACCGTCTCCATCGTCGTCTCCATCATCATCGACGTAATGACTCCATTCCAGTCGCCCAACTCGAAGCCGCTCTCCAATCAAAGAGGCGGCCACCGATCGCTCTATTTAATGCATAAAAATGTCACCTAATTGCATGTGACTGTGCTTGCTGCTCCACTGCGCTGAGGGGCTGAGAGATGGCGCATTGCGATTTTCCGCAGTGCTGAAATTTCTCTAACAAACGAGGAAAATTCCGATCAGCCTGTGATTAGCATAAACTTTTCGCATGCAAACAAATTTACAGTTGAATAGCAACGAGACTACAGGGAACAACAAAGAAGAGACCAGAAGCTATAACAAAGAGTCCAGAAGCAATAGCAAAGAGACCAGAAGCAATAACAAATATGTAAGCAACAACAAAATATGCGATCGTGAGGTTTTTGTCGAAATTGTCACCTCATAAAATCGCCCCTTGTTGTTTGTGTTATGGCCACCGACACTGGTTTAACTGGGCGATGGTCACGGCACGCGAGCCGCAGAGACGTCATTTGCATGGTAATTGTTGCCGTTGCAGTGTCGCTGCTGCCCGAGGCTGGACATTTACGAGCGGACAGCAACAGCAACGAGGAGACAGCAACAGGAATGAGGAGACAGCAACAGGGACGACGAACGAAAGATCGAGGTTGACATCGAGGTGGGAAAATCCATGTGGACTTAAATTCACGTCAAACACGACCCACTCACGAACATGGGATGGCGAATAATAAAAAGTATAAAATAAGAAATGCAAAAAGAGCAAAAAAAAATCAAAAGAACTAAAAACCCAACTACATTCCAAAGTCAATAAATCGAGGGCTCACCGTGTATGTCGTCCACGCAGATGCCGAGATCCTCGCGATACGTGCTCAGGTACGGGAGGCAGCGACAGTCGCAGCTGCTGCCGACGCCACCGATCGCCGGCAGTCGATTGCGACTGCGAGCGCCCTGTTGGTGATGGCCCAACGGACCGCTGCCCGCTAGCGAGCCAACGGCCGAGAAACGATTCGACATGCCTGCAACGAAACGAAGGAGGGGGAGGAGACCACGAGTGTGGATCAGTACAAGGAGCAACTGAAATAAATGGTGGCGCAAGACGACGACGAGAAGGAGGCTCGAGTGGGATCCTCGTCGCTTTGTCCACGTTTAGTTTGGAGACTTACCGTTCTTGTCGCCGCCCAGCCGCAGCAGCCCCGCGGTGCCGCTCGAGAGGCCCACGCAGGTGTCAGCGTCGCAGCTCGTCACACCTTCGGCAGGAAGGAGCAGTGGAGAAGGAGATGAAGACCATAGAGGTAGGCCATAGAAGCATCCAGAGGTAGACCATGGAATCATCCAGAGGTAGACCATGGAATCATCAGAGGTAGACCAGCGGAACATCAGTGGTGTACCAAAGCATCAGAGTTGGACCGCATCAGGATGACCGAGTGCAGGAGGAGACCAAGAAAAGAAAAGAAAAAATATATAAAAGAGTCATTTGGTTGAACAAAATGTTTCGCGTGTCGGTCGAACTGTCTGTTTGTTGTTGTTATTGTTGTTGTTCTTCTTGCTGTGATAAAACAATAAACCGTTTTTTATTGTTTATCGCTTTATTGTTGATGCCATTGATCTTGGTTCTTGTGGCCATTGATGTTGTGCTCTTGTGGCCATTGTTGTTGGGACTTGTGGCAATTGTGTTTGGGTCTTTTGGCAAATGTTGTTGCATCTATTGGTCATTGTTGTTGCCTCTTGTGGTTATTGGTTTGTGTCTTTTTTTTCCATTTTTTTTTGTACTTGTGTTGTTGGTTCTTTTGACTATTGCTGTTGCCTCTTGTGACTATTGTTGTTGGATATTTTAGCCATTGTGTGCCCGCCAACGAAATTCGTGCGCCTGACGACCGACTTTTGGAAGAGACGTTGTTTTTTTCTGGCCGAGCGTGGACAACATGTGGCCAGTGTCAAAGTCGACGTTGACGATTTTCTATTTTTACCTTTGGCTTTCAGATTGTTTTTCCCATCCCAAGGAGGAGGCGGACGTAGAGTCCAAGATGTGGAGAAAATTTTAAATTAAGAGCGAGGCGAACGATTGACAACTCGACGTCAACGACGATTGCTGGCCCATTAAGATTTCTCGTTGCTGCCGCTCCTGCTCCTGCTGAGAGGACGTGAGACAAGAGACAAACGCAACTTTCTCCACGCAGCCTGCGGACAACCAGCAATTGTTGCCTCCACATCGTGGTCGAAGTCGTCGTCTTCGTCGTCGTCTTTGTCAGTGGAAGCAGATTCAAGATGAGGGTCGGCAACGGCAACAGCAACCGACCTGTTAATTTATCAACAAACGGCAGGGATTTTCCTGTTGCCAGCATGGAAATTAGCCAGACAGCAGCACATCAGACAGAGAGTTGGGCGGAAAGATAGAGAGTTAGGAGGACGGACAGAGAGTTAAACGGACTGACAGAGTGTTAGGCGAACATACAGAAAGTTAGGCGGACGGACAGAGAGTTAAACGAACAATTACACAGACCGACAGAAAGACAGACACTCAGTTGTCCGTCAGTCGGTTGTGGCAACAGCAGCAACAACAACGACGACATGTTGCTCCACCCACCGAGCCCGAGATCTTTGTTGGTTGAACTCACCGTTGGTGCGGAAGACGTCGCCGTCGTGGTGCCTGGTCAGGTTCACCATGTGTCCGGGATGCTGCAGGTCCTCCAGCAGCAGATTCGCGCTCTGGGCAACGATCGGTAATGCGTCGTTATCGTTGTTATTGTTGTTGTTGGTGTCGTCGCTGCCTATGTTGATGTCGATGTCGCTCCCTCCATTGTTGTTGTCGTGGCCTACGTGGTTGTTGTCGATATCCCTGCCTTCGTTGTTGTTGTTGTAGTTGTTGTTATTGTGTATTATATGGGCGACACTCAGACTCGCGTCTTCAACGCCCGCTGCTGCAGCCGCCGCCGCAGCCAAAGCCGTGGCGCCGATGACTTGACCATCAGCAACATGCGCTGCTGCTTCAGCATGCGTCGTCGTCATCGTTGATCCTGTTCCACTTGATGCCGATGTTATTGTTGTTGTTGACAGTATGGAGGAGCCTCGTGTTGTTGCTGCAGCGTCAACAGTTGCGAACGGTAATGTTGTCGCTGCGATAGTCATCAGCAGCGGCAGCAGCAATAGCCATCGTGTTCTTGTTGTTGTTGTTGTTGTTGCTCTAATCGTTCGTTGTCTTCTACATGTTGTTTTTGTATTAATAATAGTGGCTTTCGTTGTTGTAATGATGCATTTTCCTGTTGTTGTTTGTGTCGTTGCTTGTGTTGTTTTTGTTGTCGTCGCTGGTGTGGTTTTTGTTGTTGTTGTTTTTGTTGCTGTTGACAACATGTTGGCAGCATTGCGCCGACACTGCATGAGGATGACGGGTAGTTGCCAACAGAATCAATCGTTGTTGTTGTTGTTGTTGCTTTTGCTTTTGCAATGTGCAAAATCCCTCGTTGTTGTTTCTTCTTGATCGTTGTTTTTGTTGTTGTTGTTGTTGTTGTCAGCCCAGCTATCTGTCGAGGGTCAAGTTCTGCTTGAGTTGAGGCTGTGACTGCTGTTGTTGTTATTGTTGTTGCTATGGCTCCGGCTGGAATTTGCATGCAGCGCTTGCATCGTCGTCGTCGTCGTTGTCTTCAGGTCTTCGGCGTTATTGCTGGGCTCTGTGAGTGATTGCCGTGCACTGTCTATCTATCTATCTCTCAGTCCAGGCTGTCAGTCAATCTGTTCGTCTCTCTCTCTCCCTGTCTTTCTGTCTGTCTGTCTTTCTTTCTATCTTTCTGTCTGCATGCGCTCGTGTCTAGTCGTCCCCGGTTCGCGTAGTCTGTGTGATTGAGGAATTGGCTGCCGACGGCGCGACCTCGGATTCGCCCCAAAAAGCGCTGCAGTTGCCTTCTTTATTGATTGATTGCAGAAGTGGTTGCACTTCTTGTTGTTGTTCTTCTTCTACTTCTTATTGTTCTTCTTCCTCTTGTTGTTGTTCTTCCTCTACTGTCTGCTGATGTTGTTGTTGTTTTCTGAGGTGTTGCTGTGCGCATCTGTAAGGAAATAGAATGTGAAATGTCGGAGGTTAATTGTGTTTGTAATGAAGGCTGTAATTTGTTTTTTTAATCTCTGCTGTTCAATTTGGTATTGTGATTTTTTTTGCAATTCTTTTTTTGCATTATTTTTTACAATATTTTTTTTGCAATTTATCCTACTACTAAAGTTATTGGCAACTGGAAAGCTGGTGGTAAATCTTCTTGATATTCAAATGATGCCCATGAATGAAATGTTTAATGCATGCGCCGTCAATCAACGTTAATCGACCGAGGGGAATCGCGTTGAGAACAAGAAATTGGCATGTCTCGTGAGCGATGCCAGGCATTTGGGGTCCGTTAAATGTCCGTAGTTTATGACAAATCGCTTTGGCTAGTTGGAATTTTGTTACTTGATTTTCTTGTCTAGTTCTATGAAACTTTTAAACTTTTGTTGATTGATGTGGTGAAAGAAAATTATCGTAGACAAAAATACAAAATAAATTGATACCATTTTTTTCTATATTTTTGAAAAATAAAAAAAATGGTGTCGATAAATTTTGTATTCCATTTTTTGATAATTTTTAGTAAAATTTTAGGACAAAAATATCTTTGGCACTTTTTTAATTTTTTGGAGAAATAAAAAAATATATTTAATATTTCACAACTTTTAACTTTGTTGCAGAAATTGAAATTGAAGAATGAAATCGTTATAGAAAATCTATTTTGAACAATTGATTCTGAACTGAAACTAATTTGAAGTCTTGAAACAAAAGAACTTCTATCTCTTTAGTTCATTCTTTATAAAAATAAAAAAAATAATAATAATCAAAATTAAAAATCAGGAACGAACTTGAATTCTTTGGAAAACAGTTCGTTACTTGAGTCTTTTGTTATTCATCATATTTTAATCTTGTTATCATATTTATTACCAACAGAAATAAATGTAGTTATCATGAATAAATACCATTTTATTTCAACCTAATTCCCTCGTGAAAAATGAGACTTCATAAATTTGCCGGCCCCCAAACCGCAAGAGATCATCCATCAAACACTTGCAACAACTTCTCTCGAACAACAACAACTTTAATGACACGACGACCTCAACCGTCTCAATGCATCTGCCGCCGTCGATCACACGCTCAATTGACTCGAAATAATCTTCCGGGACTTGGCGAAAAACCAAAAATAAAACCGTGGAAGTTGCCCGAGGGGGCCGACATTAAAAAAGCGAACTGCGAACATGGACCTGGGTCTTGGCCAGACAGGCATCAAATGTTCTAAACCTTGCAACAACAGCAAGAGTTCCTTTTGGCCGGCGGCAATTTGTTGCTCTTGCGTTCGAAACGCGATCCTCAATCGAACGAGTGTCGGATATATGTGTGTGTGAGAGTTTTTTATCTTCCTTTGTGTGTGTGAAGGAAAGCCTTGTTAGGCTTCATCGTGCTTTATGGCCATGCGAAACTCACTTGTCGCCGTGTTGATCATAAATCAATCGAGTGAGTTCTTTTTTGTTCTTTTTATTATTCCTGTTGCAGGTTGTTCTAGAAGTTGTTGTTGGTGCTGTTGTTGCCGAAGTTGCTGATTTTGTTATCGATGTTGGCCATATTTTTGTAATTGTAACTTCACCTTCACGATCGATGAGTCGTGCGTGGGACTCACGTATATTTATGGCATGGAAACCCAAACCGAGAGACCACCACGAGTCGATCGTAAAACGATACCGCGGGAGTTCGCCGTGCACAGGAGTCGGCATCGAAAGTAATTACCATTGATTAACAGACGATAATTAAGTAATCGATGGGGTTTAAGGAATCGATGGATATTAAGTAATCGATGTGTAGTGAATGAGCATAATCCAACGATCGATGGTGGTCGAAATCACGATCAAAATCCAAACCGTTTGTGTCAACGACAGAGGTTCTCGCTCTCAACTCTCCTTTCCACCGATGAAACCATGTCTGCGTGTTCGATATGGAGTTTTTCGCTCATCCTTCTTCTCCTTTATTCCTTCCTCTTTTCCATCCTCTCCTTCATGTTCTTGTCCAGCTCGCATTCATCAGCAGCGGCCGCGTCGACTTGTCTCCTGTCGCAGCTGCGGTCGTTTCTTCGCCGATTTTATGCCTTTTCCGCTCAGTCGGCCCGTCGGACAGCGGTGAACAGCACAGAGCACAGAACTCGGAGATGACCATAAAATATGGCACATGCAATGGCACGAGTATTTACAACGCCGCATAGGGCTCGGCGATCGACGATCGGCGTTTGTCGGCTCGCACAAACCCGTGTGGAAGTCAGTGGGATGGAGGGAGACAGAGAGAGAGGGAGTGAATGAGTGAGGTCGGCAGAGATAGAGGGAGAAAGAGAGGTAGGAAGAGAGGAAGATGGAAATCCTCGTAGGGCAATAAAATAATGATTGAAGTTCATTGGATGTGAGGCATGGAGAAGGACGACTGCGATTAGGATGCTTTTGATGATGATGATTATGGGGATAATGGGATGAAGTTAAGGACGAGAAGGGGAACGAAGAGAAGGAGGAATAGATGGAGAACAAAGAGGATTTGGAGTAGGATCACCGAACCATGTCAGGGGGCGGAGAAGTCGAAATTATGCGATGTTGCTTTCGCATAATTCACGCCCACGCCACAACGAACACAATAAGGACGATAGCAATTGGAGCTGAGACAAGAAACGAGGACGGAAATAACCAAAACCTGTTGTATAAATAAAAACAACAAGAACAACAATAGTATAGTAAAAATATTAACAGATAAAAAAGAACAAGAACAAGTACAAGAACAACGTAATCATTGACCATATTCGACCTCTGTTGCAAAATCCTCGACATTGCCAACATCATCATCATCGTCTTCAAACTCCACGGCTTCGCTTTCCACTTGTTGTAGCTGTTGTTGAGATCGTTGTTGCTGTTGTTGAGGTTGTTCTTGCTGTTGTTGAGGTTGTTCTTGCTGTTGTTAAGGTTGTTATTGTTGGTTTTATTGTTGTTTTTATTTTTGTTTTTTCCATTCATTCCACAGCAGGATAATAAGTCGTCATCGCTATGACGGCGGCGACAAGGCTACCGAAGGAGGCCGTCCGTTCGAGTCTTCGAATTACGTTCAGAGCCTTTGGCTTTGAGGGGTTCCGGCCGCCGCTGGGAAGGTTGCCTAACGTTGTTTTTGTTCTTCATGTTGTTGTTGTTCATGTTATTGTTGTTGAAAATGTTTTTCTTGTTATCCTTGCATTGACCGCTGTGCTTGCTATCTATGGTTGTTGTTGTTGTTAAGTGTTGCCTGCTGTTGTTAAGTGTTGCCTGCTGTTGGCAGCTACAGGTTGCAACATTATCATAAATTCGACTGTTAATAATTGCCAGAGGTTCGCGCGAATCAGCGGTCGAGGCGGAAGATGAACTCGCACCCGACCATGAACACGTCTCCAACGGTGGTTCTCGATGTGGAAACAGAGAGAGGGAGATAAAGATAGAATGAACATAGCGGGGAGTGAAGAATAAAATAATTTCAGGCTAAAATTAGACTCTACATAAATGCTTCACTCATGCTCAAATTGGATCTTTCTAAAGTGCTTTTAATAATTACTATTTTTTATTATATTTTTATTTTAATTTTCTACTATTATTTACTTTAGTTTTTACTCTGTTTAGTTCTATGATCTTTATGATTTTTATTATGATTTTTATTATGATTTTAATTATGATTTGAAGTATGATTTGAATTTTACTATTATTATTATATTTTTTATTATTATTATATTTTTATTATTACTATATTTTTATTATAAAGACTTCATTTTTGTATTCGGAAATAATCTCGTTTTTCTTGTTCCAGGATATTAATTTTGTTTGACTTTCTTTTTGGCCTGATTTTTTATTTTATTCCACTTTATTTATTATAATCGATTTTGTTTTTGGTGTTCTAGAATAATCCTGGTTTATTTTCTACCGCTCCTATGCTGTCGAAATGTTTGCTGTATTCGGAAATAATCTCGATTTTCTTGTTCCAGGATATTAATTTTGTTTGACTTTCTTTTTGGCCTGATTTTTTATTTTATTCCACTTTATTTATTATAATCGATTTTGTTTTTGGTGTTCTAGAATAATCCTGGTTTATTTTCTACCGCTCCTATGCTGTCGAAAAGTTTGCTGTCAATATTTTTGCTGGCAATATTTTTGCTGTCGTTGTTGTTTTTGCTATGAATATTTTTGTTTTTGTAGATATTATTTTTGTTGTTGCTGTCATTGATTTTTGTTGTTGTTGGTGCTGTCATCTTCCATAGATCTTTGGATCTCCTCCGCCACGACGACTCCTCGTGAATCATGGACTTTATGAGAGCGAAACATGCGATGGAAATTTCGCAGCATAGAACAGAAGAAGAGGAATAAAAGGAAAAAGAAGAAGAATAAATGTAGAAGAAGACGAAGAAAAAAAGAAGAATCACCGACAGAGACCAATGAGGCAACAAGAGCTAGCCGAAGTTGAAAACAGAGAGAGATCGCGTAACTTCTGTTCGATTGATTTTCATGCTAAATTCATGAAGAACAAAAATAAGAAAAAGTGCATGAAAAAAAATAACAAGAAAAATAATAAAAAGATAAGAAATATCAACAACAATAAGTAATATCAACAACAATAAGAAAAATCTGAACAACGAAAATCAATAGGGCAACAACAAACACTTCCCATGTTCGAAATAGCATGCGTATAATTCAACCGATTGTTGTTGCTATTGTAGTTGATTTGGCTGTTGTTGTTATTATTGCCATATCTCATATCAATCGATGGTGCACAGCAGGTTGCGTATTTTAGTTCATATTGAAAAACGATGTCGTTGTTGTTGTTGCAGTTCTTGTTGTTGTTCTTCTTGTTCCTTCTACCTTTCCTGTAGCTCTCGTTGTATTTGTTAGTGCTTTTAAAATTCAGTTCTTGCGATCTCAAAGAAGACCAGCAAGAGAGGACTCAGAAGTCGATGAAGAAGAAGCAACAGTTGGAATGGCAAAAAATTAGAGATAATAGAAGAAGAACAAGACAACGACGCATTCTTAAGAAGATTTATTTTTTATCGGCAACGCAATGAGTGTCTAATGCAGAAATATTGAAATTCAGATTACCGTAAAATGCTTATCGGCAGCATCTGCGTAACAGTGTTGTTGTTGTATACGAAGTTGTTGTTGTTGTTGCACGGTTGCCAGTTTTGTTCCAGCCAGCGATACGCAAGTGTTGCCAATCACACGTGAATACATTATGGTTTTTTTCTTCTTTGTTTTTCTTTGTCTTCGTCGTTTCGATGAAGCTGGTGAAAGGTGGTTCGGTGGCGAGTTCGTTTGCGCTTACACAATCAGCACAATCTTACATCTCTCTCCTTCATTCTCTCTCTATCTCCTTCTCTCTCTATCTCTTTCTCTATCTTCCTCTCACCATCACCCTCTCTCTGCTCTTTCTAGCAAATTTCCATGAGAATATAATGAAATTTTTCTGACAAATAGCCTGTGGAGCGAACACAAGTTTATTTCTGAAGTCATTTGTATTATTTTATTTTCTTATGGTTTTCCTGAGAGGATCGGTGAAATAATAAATCGACAATGACTGATGAGCCCTAGAGTACAACAAAACAATGAAAACATCATAAGCTCTCCATCATTATCAACGACAGTGATTCAAGGTGGCAAACAAGTTCGTGCCTTAAGTCTTTCGTTTTTGATGACGACGACGAAGAAATTAAAAATTAAATTCAATAATCAGCCAATTAATAACCACACACAAGGCAACGACGACACATTCCACCGATGCTGAACTGCCCGTTACCGATGTTGTTTTTGTCCAACATTGTTGTTGCCACTGCTGCTATGATGATTGCTGTTGTTGCTGCTGCTGCTCCTTTTAAGGAAAATTCGCGCGAACTCCGCTGGACAGCAATTGTCATTTCGAGGAATTCTCTCCAATCATAACAGTAAATCGCAGCAAAACCCTCAAGCCGCAACGATGACGACGACGACGAAGAAGAAAAAGAATTTCAACAACCTGTTGCAGCAAGATTTTTCAACGTCGCGCCACACGGATTCCGGATAAGAAAAGGAACAAGACCCGATGTAAGTACAGGACAAGGACAGTGCGAAGAACTCGCCGTCGTTGCTGATGGCGATGGCGACGCTGACGGCTGACAATTGACGATCAGTAGTCGGAGAATTAGAGAATCGAGGAATGATGGAATCTGGTCGATGCAACGGAACCGGCCGCTTGGCAGGATGCCTTTGGATGCTTTCGATGGGGGGTCGTCGGGATCGGGCCGCGACGACGATGACGACGACGAAGACGATGGCGTCGGCCACGACAATTAATGACGTAATTAAAAATCCACACAGCAGGGTTCCACCCTGATCGAAAGAAGGAGAACCATAAGGAGAACAAATTGGAGAAGGAAAACCCGAAGTAGAAGGAGAACCGAAGAAGAAGGAGAATCGAAGAAGAAGATTAAGAAGGAGGCGGAGAACTTTAGAAGAAACGTAGAAATTCTACTGTCGCCACGATTATCAATTGTACAGAGCAACAACAACGACAGCAACCATTGCAGCGGCAACAGTCCAATAATCGCGATTTCTTCAACTCGTGGCAGGAGAAGGGGACGGAGAAGAGGACGAAGATGATGATGAAGAACTGGTTTCGTCGGTGAAACAGTTAGGCAGATGTCCACACGTCGTATGAGCGACTTTCGACAGCGATAACGACGATGACGACGACGACGACAACAACAACAATGATGCAGACAACGAAGAAAAAACAACAAATTCAATGACGCCGACAACAATTACAATGACGTCGACAACAACTACAATGACGCCGACAAGGGTAACAACACCGACGAACAAATGAGCACCAAATGCGTAGAAAATAATTGCCTGCCATGCCACGCCTATAAAAAGGATCTCGACGGCTGATAGAAGAGCAACAAAACAACAATAATAACAGAGGCAACAGCAATAAATGCAATGCTGCCACCTGTTGCGTACGAGGCGTTTGGCTTTCAGTTGTTGCCATGATTATTGCAGATCTCATTGTTGTTATTGCGCATATTATTGTTATTCCTTTTATTGTTGTTATTGCTAATATTATTGTTTTGCTTTTATTGTTGTTATTGCTAATATTATTATTGTTTTGCTTTTATTGTTGTTATTGTTTTTATTGTTGTTATTACTCTTATTGTTGCGTTCGTTGCTCTTATAGTTTCTTGTATTGCAGCAGGAGTTGCTACTATTGATTGTTGCTCTTGCTATATGGCTGTCTGATTGTTTTTACTTGTATGGTTATTTCTGTAGTTTTGTTGTTGAACTTGTCTGGACACTTAACTGAATGGAATACGATAAATTAACTACAATTGTAACTACGGGAGCAACAGCAGCAGCAACAAAAACAATATCAATAGCCATAGGAACAAAATTAAAGTAAAGAAATAAAATAAAAAGAATTCAATTGCAAAAGCAACAAAGAGCTTCAGAACTAACAACAACAACAACGTTGTACAACGTACAGAATTGAACTAGATCGCATACGACAAGAAGCCGAAGCATAAGAAGAAGCGGTATAAGAAGAATTGGTAGCAGAAGCAGCTGCATACACAGCAACAACAACAAAATTGTAGATTGTTACTGGTCGGTCTGAGCAACGGTGTTCGCTAATAAATATTTCACATAACTGCAATGAGCAGCAACAGCAACAACAACAACACGAACCACGACTGCGACTGTTGCTGACACCAGACGCAGTTACTTACGACGATTATTTTTTATAACCTCGAGCATTGAGAAATTTTTGCATGAGTACAGGAAATAATTGTATCGATTTTTAGATGCTTAATAGTTTTAGTTCCTCATTTTTGTTGTTGCTTGGTTGTACGTGTTTTTGTTTTTTGTTTTTTTTTTGTTCTCTCGGTTCCCCATTAGGCCAACGAATTCTTAACAAGACGCGATTTTTCTATGGCTGTTGCCAACCAATTAATAATAAAGCCACTGACCGTGTGGGCTGCCTGTGCCTCTGCGTGTCTGTCTGTCTGCCACTGTGTCTGTCTGTCTCTCTGTCTATCCGCCTCTATGTCTGTCTGTATTCCTGTCTCTGTGTCTATCCGCCTCTATATCTGTCTGTATTCCTGTATGTGTGTCTGTCCCCGTGTATGTGTTCATTGCATGCCCGCAGGACGTGTTCCTGGACTTTACGTCGACGCCTGATCGCGTTGGCGACACTGATAATTAGCAATTGCAAGCGATGCCGCAATTTATTTATGATATTCCACACAAGATCAATAAGAAAAAAAATATACGTTTGAGGAAAACCTGAAAATATCGATTTAACCAAGAATCGATGGAACGGTTTTGCGCGTGCCAAACCATGATAAGTCCGTGAATAACTGTAATTTTTGTTTCATTATTTTACTATCGAAAATTATCAAGTTTGCTGTCGTACTAGAATTAGTTGCTATGGGGTTGGTGGATGGTGCTGGAAATTTTCGTGGTTATTTTTCCCATTCTTTTGGTTGTTTCTCTAGTTTTTGTGGTTGTTTTTCTAGTTGTTTCTCTAGGGTTTCTTTTTCTAGTTGTTCGGTTTCTTTTTCTGTGCATACATCATGCTAAACACACCCATCGGACAGTTCGTTGTCGACGGACGACAAACGTGTTCCGCACGCGACGTCCATCACCGACCACGCCCACTGTATGTTCAATTAATCCAGATCAAAATAATGGTGGATGATGATGGGTGGTGTGGGGAATGAGGTAAGTCAATTGACTGGCAGACGCTCCACCGAGATGATTAAGTGTTTGAGATGAAAGAAAAAGATATAGTGAACCGTAATGTTGGCAAGAAAAAGATCGAGAATATTGAATTAAATCGACATGATTATACATATTAAATACGCATTATTACTGCATATTAAATAAAACTTATTTGTCCAATTAAAACGCAACCTGTTGCATATTAAACAAGTGCTACATATTAGTAAGGCATATTAATTTGAATAAATACACTTGAGAATAAATGTAGGAAGAAGCCTTTTTCATAAAATCAAAACTCGAATTATATTAGTCTTTAATTAATCGTATACATCGCTTAACACATGAGGTTGTTAATAACCTCATTTCTGTCGACCAATGTCAATAAAAAACTAAATTTAACAAGGATATTTCTTCGAAACTAAACTAATTAGTTCTTTGCTTAAGTCTTTTGTTTTTCTCAGTGCTTGCTGGATGAACGCAAAGACCTGAGTAAAGAAGGAGCGTCCACAGCGAGAAGAAAAATTGCGTCAACAACAACAACAATAACAACGATAACAAAGTGTTAATCACATGACAGTAGATTTCCATAATTTGTCAATGAGTCATGAAGAAAAAAGACCATGAAGCGAAAATAATGAAAGAAATAATGAGCGAAGCTTCACGGTCTTCCTCTTCTTCTCAATTTTCTTCTTCTTCTTCTAGTTATTGTTTTCTTTGTCTTTTTCTTGTTTTTGTTCTCCTTCTTCACCTGTTTGTTTGGGTGCTGATCGTTGTTCTGGGTGGTGTTGTTGCCATTGTTGTTGCTAATATTGTTGCCATTGTTGTTGTTGTTACGTTAGAGGCGTCTCTGTTCGTTGTAATTGTTGCTGTTGCTGCTTGTGCTTCCCATTGCTGTTGCCGCTGTCTTAAAGTGTCAACAACTATGTCAACCAGTTTACGAGCAACGATTAACATATTTTATGGCGCTTTGATGGGCCGTCAGTGGACGCCGTAACCTAACGGTTCATTGCAGATGACGCACAGCACAAGACGAGGAGAAAAATTAAACAAACTAAGAAGAATAGGGAGTGGAGAAAGATGTTGAGGAGTGTTTAGGAAGAAGATGGCGAGAGTTTAGGAAGAAGGTGGCGAGAGTTTAGGAAAAAGAAGGAGAGGAGAGTTTAGGAAGAACATGCAAATGAAGAGTTATAACCAAAGTGATGATAATAATGATATATATGGATCGCGATAAGAGAGAATGTAAACAGTTGGAGATTTTATTGAAATAACTGTCAGAGGCGTGCGTCAGCTGTCTGTCACATTCCTTCCTCTACGACTCTCCCATCTTCCTCGACTTCTCGCCTCATCTTCCTCAACTCCTCGCCCATCTTCCTCGACGTTTTCCTCTTCGTCTACTCGGGTATCTTCTCCTATTTATTCTCGTTTCAATGTTGCTGCTGTTGGTGGCAATGGTAATTGAAGATCAAATTAATGTTGGTGTTCTTCTGGGTGCCGATGACGGATCTTGTTGTTGCTATTTTGACTGCTCTGCGATCACACGCAGCAGGTGGCCACACTGATCACAAGCGGCTTTATCTCCCAATGGAACGACGATGGAACGAGAAAACTAGTTTCGCGCCTTTGATTGATGAACGAGCAGGGCTTTAATTTGAAATGAATCCAATTCTAATTGCACCGCAGGCTGGGGAGGGGGTATGAGAAGACTGAATTATGGATGGGCAGGATGAATGGCTGCAGCTGTAGAAAGCAATTAAATTTGTCTACGAAAGATAAATTTCCGTATTCCTTGAAGGCTTTAAAACAAGTTCCCAGCCTGAAGTCTTTCGTTTGAAGCTCAGTAAATTCAGTCAATCAAGTGTTCAATGGTTGAATAAACTGATGCAATTGATACCTAATCACGGTAAAGAGAAATTCCCGATCGAATAAAATTATACTTCTTTTAGGTGAATGGGAGAAATAAATCTCAGAATAAATTCTTCGGTCATCTCCCAAAGGAAGCTTCTCTAACTTCATTCCTATAAATGCTTTGCTGCATCTCTTCCATCACCCAAGCTCTACTTTAATACGATTTCCTCCTCCACCTCCATCTTCACCAGCTCTACCAACGCCTCCATCGCTTCCATCACGTGCGAAACCAAGTGTAAATCAACGAATTCTGACTTCGATTGCCGCCTCCAATTGGTTGGTCGTCTTTATGTCTCCGATAAATTCTCAGCTAAGCATGGGATGGAGTGGAGTCGACGATGACGATGGCTAAGAGCGGGATTAAGTGGCGTCTGATGGACGTGGTCGGCGGAGAAGCAGCCAAGGAGCAGCCATTTAAGCAGTCAAAGACCGAACGACAGACAGTAGGATGAAATCACGAGCAGACAAACGAAAAACTAAGAGACAGACTGAAAGACCGACAGACCAAAAAAATGATAGCCCAAAAGAACGAGAGTCTAAAAACGATAGTCTAAAGACCAAAAGACGGACCAACCGCCAGACAGACAGCGAGGCAGCCAAATCAACGCCTCAGACAGCTGCCCGCCGATGAACGCATGGCCGGCAGACAGACTGGCAGACGCACAGATAAACATAGGTATCGTTAGGCAGAATCTCGAGAGGATCGACTGATAGACGGTTGGTCAGACAAACGAATCGGCAGATAGACAGCCTGCGAAGAAACAGCCATGGGACAGGCAGCCAAACAGACGATGAGGCTGGCGAAGACGAATGGACATACACAGGGACTACACGGAGACCATTAGATACAGAGGTTGTTGGTCGGGATATCGAGGCGATATCTGTGGGAGAGGAGAAGATGGAGGGAAAATAGAAGAAGACCATTGGAACAAGAACATTTGAGGAAGACATAGAAGAAGACCATTGGAGGAAAAACTAGAAGGAGAACATTTGGAAAAGAAGAAGAACATTGGAGAAAATACAAAAACAACAACAACTACAACAAGTAACAACGTCCAGCAATTGAAAGGAATTACGATGTCATTCAGCGGAACCTGAAGCGAAACCCACAGGCGACGGGGATCCATGAACTCGATCTGATCCATTGTGGGCGCTGCAGGAGCCACTGAACAACAAACCAACAACAATAACGAAACAACAATAATAATAACACCAACAAAAAAAGAACATCAATGAGAAAAAACACAACAAACAAATGGTTTGCGATCAGCCTCAGGTTGCGATAGAACCCTGTGAATGACAACCTAATGGCAGAGTCTTCGCTCCATGAGTTTGGAGTTGAGCTTCAGCTTGAGGCTGCCCAACTCGTCGGCGCCTCCCCCCATCTCCCCCTCTTTCTCCTCCCGATCATCGTCGTCAGCGACCTTGTTTATTTATGGGTTCTCCATCAATGTCAGCGTCGTTAGAAGTCTTCGAATTTTGCAATTTTCGATTCCCCAACGAGAGAAGGTCGCGAAATCTTGTCAGTGGGTTAAGCGAAGTATTCAGCATTGATCTCTGTCTACTAACTTTTAGTTGTTGTTGTTGTTCACATTGTTGTTTTCCCCATCATCATATCGTAGTGAGGCGTTTTCACAGCACTTGTGCGTGAGAGTTAATCGGAGGTTAATTTCCCGCCCCTGGTCACGCCCTCGTGCTGAGCTTCACTAATGAAGATTGAGATGATGAAGTTGGTGTTGGTGGGAATATATTTTCTCTTCCCATCTTGTCGTTGTTGCATTACGCAATTAATTGCTAACGGTCTGCAATTGATTAAGACGTGAATTTATTCGCTGAGGTGGTCTTCGTTTGGTTGGGGGCAGAAACGAATGGTTGGAACAAATAAATCTTATGCATGCAAATCGAAAGACTTAAGACATGAACTGTGCATGAAGAAGGAAAGTAAATGAAAAACATTTTGTATCAACTTTCAATAAAAAATTACTATTCACTTGAAAATTAAAAAATTAAATTATTTTTACTTAATTTAATCTAATTATTTGAACTTAATTAATTAAAATTTTATTATTGCTATTCGCATAAGAAAAGGCGAAGATTAAATGTCGTTCCTTTCCATTAAATTAAAATGTTTCCTCTTTCTCAATAATACAAATGTAAACATACATGTATATTTCTTCTTAGTTCAAAAAATGTGAAAGAACATTTTCTTGATTTTAATTTTTGCCATCAAGTAAATTGTTTCAATCGCCATAAAATAACGAGATCAACAACCGCAACATTCATTAGTGTTTTATCCTGCTTAGCAACATTTTTATAGCTACCATTTACTGTTGTTGTTGCTATTTACAGCTATTGTTGGCATTTATATAGTTACTTATTAGTAGTTATTTTGTGGAATTGTTTGTTTGTTTGTTCGTTCTCAAATTTAGTTGTCGTCGATGCTGGTCAGGCCAGCACTTGTCGTCCGCTCGCCTAAGTGCAGTTAGGAAATAATTGCTCTAACGTTGCAACGATCAAGTCGCCAGCAACAATAACAACAATGTGTACAATGTGTATAAGAAGACAACAACAATGAGTTGAACAATGAGAATAATAACAACTGGTATATCAGGCGAAAAACAATCACAACAAACGGATTCCGCACTCGCTGCACGGTCTGGGTATAATTGCCAAGGAAGCGGCTCAAAGTGCGACACGGGACACGGGATGATCCCGAGAAGCACCAGCAGTAGCAGCAAGCAACCGTAGCAACAACGACAAGAATCGTAACAACAACGACAACAATAGTCGCAACCAGAACAACACCGAGAAGGAGGAGGAGGAATTCCTCGTGTTCCCGTTCGGACAGCAGCTGCCGCAAGTGTCCCGTTTGATAGATAAGGTGTTGCCTGAAAGTAATGGCTTGATAATCGCATAATGGCAACAATTTCCAACGCGTACGTTCATCGCGTCGACTGGAGATGAATCCCCGGGTTGACTGAAGTCCCGCAGTCGTCTTCGAGACGCGATTCACGAGTCCCGCTGTCGAGACGCGAACCCCGAAGTCGCATTCATCCAACCATCGGAGTCATGTCCAAGCATCGTTGTCGAGCTTCTGGCTTCTGCACCGTCTGCACCGATTTCCGATGCAACAATTCTTTTATTGCTGGAATGTGTTGCATGCAGCCTCTGCGGCAGTTGTTGCTCGCGTTTTGTTGTTCCCGTCGATGATGATGATGATGATGTTTATGTTGTTATTGTAGAGCAATTTACACTGTTATTTATGGCGAACGAACGAACGAACGCGAATGGTTGGCAATGCGTTGTCGTTCGAGGAAGATTCTGCTAGAATGATAATTTCTTTTGCTCCGGCTGTCGTCGTCGTCGTTGGCAACTCGCAGGTTGCTCGCGCATCATTTGCCGAGAAGGTTGGTTATTTATGCTTATGTTCGACCGACCAACCGACCACGAGGAGATGAATTATTTTTATTTATTTTTATTTCTATTTTTTTTATTATATGTATTTTTTCGTTCTTCTATTTTCTGTATTTATTTATTTTTCCCATTTAATTGATTGTTTAAATCGTTGGGGATTCGACGATGCGCTTTAATTAAAGATGATTTATTTTCAAGAGAAATAGATCAGCGACGGAAAAAGAAGATCGTCTCAAGGAGAGAGAGAAAGGCAGACAAGAGAGAGAGAGAGAGAGAGAGAAAGAACAGGATTTGATAAAATCGTCCTAGAAATACAACCGTCTTTTGACATGAAATTCTTCAGTAATTAAATTGTCCCCATTGCGAGGTAATAAAAAATAAATAAAAGCAATAGACTGAAGGTAGGATCGATAAAATTGCATTTAAATATGAACTTGCCTTTTTAATGAATCTTAACAACTTCAAAAACTGGCCTAATGACCACTATCCAGAGAGCTTCGTCTTTTTGTATGAATTGTTGCAATCATTGCCATAAAATCTGAATGAATGGGTTAAAAACTCATGGGTAGCTTAATTTGAGTAATTTTCATAAATGTTAATGCATCGAAATTCAAAACAAATAAAAACAAGAGAGAAAAACAAAAAGTGATAAGAAATAAAAAGGGATAAACAAAATAATGAAAAATAAAAAGTGATAAAAGACTAAATGCGATAAAAAAATCAACACTAAGTTGAGTACAAAATGTAATTTCCATAAAGGTTGCTGATAAGCGAATAAAAAAAAAACATCTAAACGATCGACAAACAGCGGTATTCGAAGCAACAACATCAATGGAAACTAGATCAGGGCAATGAAAATGAGGACCACGTGCCTTGCAACAACTTTGACTCTGACCTTGAAGTTATTGGCAACAGTCATCAACAGCAGCAGCAACAGAAACAGCAAAACCGACAAGCAACTAACATGCTGTTGCAATTGCTGCAATAAAATACTGTGAGCAACAACCACAGCCAGCCACAGCCGGCAACGAGCAATGAATCGATTTTAGTACCGTGTAAAAAATCGCTGTGTGGCGTAAAGTAAACACCATTTGGTTGTAATGATGATGAGCTACAACAGTGGAGGACGAAAAAAAAATAACCTGCCAACAACAACAATAAAAGTAATCAACTGCCAATAACAACGAGGAGGCAACAATAACCAGGAGCTAACAACAACCTGCAACGAACAACAACAATAAAAAGGAGGCAAAACAATAAAAAGGAGGCAATAACAATCAACAGTCAACAACAATCGACAGACAACAAAACCAGGAGGCAACATCCACAACAGCCTCCAGATGTGAACGAAATGCAGAGTTTTTGTAAACGTTTTTTTATTACTTTGAAATCACCTCTAATGTTGTTATACTTGGTATTGTATTTGTTGTTCTTGGTATTGCAGTTGTTGTACTTGGTATTGTAGTTGTTCTTAGTCTCGTATCGGTTCTTGTTGTTGTTAACATTAAAGAGGCAGCAATGAATGTGCAACCATAACGCATTAATGACTAGTAGTTAATTAATTTCTGCAAAGTCAACGCAAAGATGCGGCATCTGCAGATCTGGGCGAACAAAAGTCTGAAGAAGCGATGGGAGGGGAAATCCTTAATTAATAACGAAAGAGATATGAAAGAGAAAGGAAGAAAACTGCAAGTGAATTGTGATTACTCATTAGTTAATGGGGAGTAGAAGAGACATAGAATGATCGGCAATGGTTTCAACAAATGGGTTCTATTAAAAAACTCACATTTAAATGCTAATTTCTTGTTTCCTTTGTTAATTTCAGCCCAAAAATAATGCAACTGACCGCAATTCGGTACGAAACCGCACCTTTATCACAACAAAATAAACAAAATCAAAAGTAACAAAAAAAAATTACAGCAACTATTGGGTGTTGTTGTTGTTTTTGGAGAGCATTTAATTGGCCCACATGCATGCAATTAAAACCAAAGTCCGGAGAACAAACCCTAAAACTGAAGCGACAGACAGACATACGTCAAATGCAAAGTAGGCCGCTGGGTCAGGCGAATGCAACCGCAACCAACAAAAAAAAACTCTACTACCACTACAACAACCCCAAAAACAATAACAATAGTGGCAACAACTACAGCAACTTAACCATGACATTACACCCAAGTATCAAGTGTGTGTGTGAGTGACTCGAACAGGAAATGCCAACAACAAAAGCGAGCAACGTTTCGTGCTCTACCGGAAATACTAGAAAAGCATTTGGGAAAATAATAGAAAACTAGAAAAACTCCCAAGTTTGTGAGGTCGTCGTCACAAACGGGAGCGAAATTCGTGGAATTTTCAGAAGCAGGTTGGACGTCACTTGCTGTAGTTGTTGTTTTGTTGTTGTTGTGGACTCGAATCTGAGGCCAGGCAGGTTTTTGTTTTTGGACTTTAATGGTTAAAGTGCTCCAGGGTTTGGCATCAACCACATTTTTGGTCAAGAAATTTCAACACGGAGAGAGAACTATTTAAAAATTCTAGATATTGTCATATAAAAATATTTAAACTCAATAGAAAAACGTAAAAAAAATAAATGGAAATTTAAAAAAAAAAATCGAATCAACAAAATTTTATAAACACAATTTATATGGAAATGAAATTATATATTATGTCCAAAAAATTCTCCCTAAATATAAGAATAAATTATAAAAGTCCATAGATTCCAATAACAAAGAAAATGACAACCGTTAAAAATTCCAGTGGAATCACTCCAATGAAATAAAATATCTGTACAAAATTCCTCAACGTCGAATTTATTGTGACGACAATTTAGTTTACGAACCCGAGAAACCCCAAAATATTTACATAACCACTGATATTCGGTGTCTAAATAAAACTATCAAAGCCACTTTATCTGGCTTCAGAATCCCAAACAATAAAACACAACGGTTCCTGCCCCAACGTTCGATTGACAAACGATTCTACGAGAACAATGCAGATCATCTTCATCAACAGAGAGAAGACGACAGTGAAGGAGAAGACAGCGATATAAACAGAGAGTCAGAGAGAGACAGAGACTACGAGACAAGTGGGTAGAAAGAGATCGAGTGAGTTCAGGTGTGGGGTTATCTATGCAAATTGCTGTGGCGCTTTTGTAATCGGTCCCATTGATAAACTCTTCGTATTTGTTTCATCGCTCTTTGTGTTTTGATTGAAGCGCTTACAGTTACTTCCATTTCTCGTTCCTCCGCCTCATCATTCGTCTGTGATCATCTCTTGGCATCGCTTCGTCTTCGTCTCTGGGTTGTTGCTATTGCTATTGTTGTTGTAGTTGTATTTTATGGACGCTTTTAAATGTTGCGGTCAAGTAACAGTTTTCTAGTTTTCACTACAATCACGCGCATTTAAGTGTCGAATGGTCGAATCGTCGATCGTTGTTGTTGGATCGTCCCATTGTAATCATAGTTATTTTTGTTGTTGCTCATTTTCGGCTCCTCATCCCAATTCCCGAATATATTGCCATTGAGAACCCAGCAATTGGGTCAAATGGCTCGTGAACCGTTCGCGCTCGTTCCAATGAAAGTCTTCGGCGATGACGTCGAATGGAAGGCGACGAAAGAAAGTGCTCGTTGGAGATTCTTCTGGAGATGAATCTTGACGAGAGGCCAGCATTTTTTTCTGGATTTGAATCTTTGTGGAATAATGCATTAATTGGGGAAATTCTAATACACATACAACTATATTTTAGTTCTGGTTCGTACTTCAAAGATTTCATTGTTTATGAAACAATTGCCTTTTTTCAAATATTCTTCTTGTGAACATTCGTTTATAGAAGATAAGTGTTGAGAATGTTTTTTTATAAACATTATTCAAATAAATGGTTTTCATATGAAAATATTTTATGAATACAAATGTTCTTAAAAATATTTTTTGGAACGATTTTTTTTTATATATTTTTCTTGAGACGATTTTTCTTCAAAACAAGTTTTTGAGACAATTCTCCTTTAAATAATTTTTCTTGAAACGATTCTTTTTTAAAATAATTTTCATGAAACGATTCTTCTTTACAATATTTTTTTGAGGCGATTCTTATTGAAAACAATTTTCATGACTCGATTCTCCGATTCTTCTTGAGATGGTTCTTCATGAGCGCTTTCCAGCCAAATGGCCCCCCGGCGCTTCCACCAGGGCTCCAATTGGGGGAGCCACCTCGGGCCCGCCGTCGAGTTCTCGCGCTTCCAATTAGTCATTCTCGGTGATCATCGCCCTCCGCGGAGTCTCGTAAATCAACACCTGTTTGGGACTAATATGAAAACCGCAAACAACCAACAGAGACTGGGATAAAAAAAAACAACAGAGACTGGGATAAAAAACAAGAAACGAAAATCGCCATTTCTGGAGGCAGCAGAAACGTCTATCAGCGAGAGGCGGATGACGAGGGCGGGAAGTTGAGGAGGTTGAGGAGGTTGAGGAGGAGGAGGAGAAGGAGAACCCTGCAGAACCCGACAATTAAAGCCCAGACTCAACAACCGCAATCGCTGCTGTTCCTGTGCACTTGTTGCTAGAGGTTCACCGAAGTTATTCTTGTTGTTGTTGGTGTTGTTAGCGCGAGTTCGGTTTTTATTGTTGCCATACATGTTGTTGTTGTTATTATTATTATTACAGTAGTCGTCTTTGTTTTTTCTGCTATAGTTCTCTTTAATAATTCGCATAATTTTTGAGAAGCCTGAGCTGACAGCTTCACGAGCTTCCACTGCATTCGAAACCTCGTCGTCGGAGTCTCGGCTGGAGTTTGAACCGAACTCATTGTTGTTGTGTTATGAACTGGAGTTGTTGTTGCTTTTGTCTGAATTGGAGTTGTTGTTGCTATTGTCTGAACTGACGTTGTTGCTGCTTTTGTCTGAACAGAAGTTGTTGTTGTGCTCTGAACTATACATAGTTGGTTTTGTTGCTGCCTTCGTTGCTGGTGTCGACCGGAGTCAGACCCACAGCTTATTAATTATTCTCTTGCAATTATGTTTCGCGTGCGCGTTGTTCTAAATCCGCGCATAAATTTCACCGCCCCTCCCGTCACGCCCCGCTCCCTCCCGTCCGTCCGTCCGTCTGTCCGTCTGTAGCGCTCTGAACCCCAACACGCCACGCCCCTCCATCGTCTGCGACCGCGCGGTTCGGTGCGGTGCGAGCGAGACAACCGACTACGATTAGCGTCACACATGACAGCGTCCGACTTCATTAGGAAGTCGGGGAAGGCGCGATCATAATTTTCGTATGGCACGAGGCGAAGGAGGGGGTGACGAGAGCGAGAGGGGAGGGGGAATGGCGAGGGGACGGTTTGGTAAGGGGAGAAGCCGAGGGGAATGGTTTGGGGATGGGGCACTGGGTGCGGATTTGGGGATGGTCAGTGGAGCAGTGATTGGTGATGGTTTGTTGCATCGCCGTCGCCGCTGCATCGCAGGTTAGAACTCGAGCGATCGAGGTGACCAGGTGGCAGAGAAGTTGAGCCGTTGAACAGAGAAGTTGAGCAGAAAGTTGAGAAGAAACAGAGAAGTTGATCTGAGAAACAGAGGTTTATAAAAATCTCTTCCCTGATCTATTGAGCTTTGGAAGAGTTTCTCGCATTTCATATTTTATTTTCTGATCTTTTTTACGCATTTTCCTTCCTTTTCTTCATCCCTCATTCTTCCACCTTATCCTTTATTCTTCCTCATAAATCTTCCTTACTCCTAAAACTTCCTTCCTCCCAAATCTTCCTTCCTTCTCTCTTTCAGTACTCCCCTTTCCACATTCCTCCCTTCATCTTCTATCATTTTCTTCATTCTCGATTATCTTCGTTATCGAACACTTTCCTCTGGTCACCTTCTCACCACGTGTTATTGACTCCTTCGACCATTGCATGCTTCCCACTTATTAGCAACGCTTCCCCAAATGCACCGGACCTCACCCTCTCTCTCTCTCACCCTTTGTGGGGCGTCCATGGCAAATCATTTCCCGCCTCATTCGCACCGGGACGCGTCCGGGAAGCCGCTGGTCGGGATCATTGAACGCGGCCGAGTCCAGAGATCATTGGACGCAATCGGATGAATGAATGGATGGATGGATGGATGGATGGATGGATGGATGCATGGATGGTCATTAAGAAGTGCAAACATGCCGTCGGAGCCACCGTGGACAGACAGAGCAGCACATGACAGAACATCAGTTGGACAGACAGAACATCAGTTGGACAGACAGAACATCAGTTGGACAGACGAAGCTTTGGACACTCCCATGCCATATCCCTTGGCCATTCGGGGCAGATGAAGGAGAGATGAAAGGGTGAATCGATGGACATACATTGGGATAGATCGATGGACAGTCTGTGGGATAGATCGATGGAGAGTTGGTCAACTAAATGAATGATCGACAGATCGATACAAAAATACAGACAGATGAATGAAAAAAACACACAGAGGATCGACAGAGGAAAAGATGATTCAAAATACAGAATTGATTAATAGAAAGAACGATAGACAAAAGGGATAGACAGACTGGAAATGGAACATGCCGACTGCTGGACGAACGAATTGTCAGACCAAAACGGATAGATAGACAGATGGACAGTTGGGCAGACATGAACGCCCACTCAATCATTAGGAAAGCACCTCGTTGTATTATTTCACAGGTTGTATTATTCGACAGGTGTTCATCGCTTGGAGAGAAGTCGACAACGGAGTCGGTGTCCAAAGCGAAGGTTGTAGCGGTCGCAGCATAAAATTCAATTGGCAACGAAAATTCATCGTCGCCGCCCCTCGACTCGCGAACTTCACCGGAACCAAGGAAGCCTCTGGTGCTCAGACACCAGAACCTCAGATGGAGGAGGAGAAGAAGAGAACGTGTGTGTGTGTGTGTGTGTGTGCATGAGAGCACATTCTCTCACTGCATTTGTGTGAGCTTGAATTTATGTAATTTTAATTAAGTTGAAATTATTTTCTTTTATGACTTTCGGTTGCCTTTGGTCTGAGGTTGTTGTAATTGCAACATTGTTGTTCTTGTTTTTATTGTAGTAGTTAATGTTGTTGTTATTGTAGTTAATGTTGTTGTTATTGTAGTATGTTATAATGTTGTTGTGGTAGTTTATTGTTGTTGTTATTCTCAATGTAGACTGTTCTTTTCATTCTTATTGTTTGTTGTCTGCAGTTGTTGTTGTTGTCTGCACTGGTTCTTGTCTATTGTTATTGCTCATGTAGTTAATAGTGTTGTATTCATTGTTGTTGTTGTTACTGTAGTTGTTGTTGTTGTTAATGTATTTGTTTTTATTGTAGAGCTCTCATTGTCCGCCTATGAAACGCATCCAAATTAAATGCTGGTAACTTTATGATTTATGAAATTGTTGCCAGTTGTTCTAACGGTTTACAGGTGGCTTGCCTCTTAAAGAACCTTCCTTCCAAGAAGAATTCATTTCATTTCGGAATCCACTTGCAGGAGGAGCTCGTTCTGACTTTTGGTTGAAGGTCTTTTGGTGGAAGATCCGTGGAAGGGTCTCATGTATCAAGAATAATCACACGATCATCGGTTTTTAATTTTTATGTTTCTTAATTTTTATTTCACTAACGATCACCTGTCCTCAACCTTTCCCCAACTCTAGATGAATTTCTCTTTTTCCCTTTCAGGGCTTATCGGAATGATCTCGACATACGATCACTGCTTCATAGTTTCAGAATTTCTCCCTCATGGGCCAATGGTAATGGTCAAGCGGTAGTTGGTGGAGATGGTCAAAAGATTAGACAGCCGAAGAAGAAGAAGACAATGAGGCATGTGTTAGGCTCGTTCCCTAACTTCCCTCTACCGTCTTCTTTCCTTCATCATTTCCCTTCCCGCTTTTCTTTTCCTTGCCTCTTTCCGTCTCGGACTTCGATTCGGCATTCGAAAGTGCTATAAAAGATACGAAAGTATTTCAACATCAGCTATCTCTCTCTAACATAGCACTCTCTCTCTTTCTCCCACTGTCTGGTGGTCTCTTTTTAACACTCTCTCGCCACAGTTCGCTCAACTCAATGGTCTGATTAGTTTAATTTCAATCTTAAAATCAATCCAGTGAATTCCGTCTGATATGTGCTAGCGGCAACAACAACAAAAACAATAACAACAACGTCTTGTATAGAAAAAAGAAAACAAAATATATTCACAACAACAACAATAATAATAAAGAAAATTTAAATGCAGCCTCCTGGCCAAACTCACGCCCCACCACCAAACATCTTGGCATCTTGGTATCTGGCTGTTGGTTGTTGTTGTTGTTTTATTTGTATAGTTGTTGGTAATGTAAAATATTTCAGCTTTCGGTCATTTTACGCAATTTAAATAAAAACATACACATATAGCCAACAACAACAATAATAACAACAAAACTAACAGCAAGAGAAAAAATACGAAAGTTTGTGCTCAATTCATGGCTTTTATTGTGAAGCGTTAAATGTTTTTGATATTTTATTTTACTTTTTTTTTCTATTTTTCACTTCCTAATGAAGCTCTTAATGATATTGTTGTTATTGTTATTGTTGGGCCAAAACTGTTTATTAGCCAAATGAGTTAATTTAACACCAGGGGGCCAAAATAGGAGGAAAGGATCTTTTCAACTCCTCCTACTGGGTGAACTAGGTGGCAACGCCGCGACGACCGACTTTTCTCAATTAGGCCTACAAAGAAGAAGAAGAAGATGAAGCAACTACAAGAAGAAGAAGAAGATGAAGCAACTACATGAAGCACCAGAAGCTGAAATCGCAATTGCTGAAATGCGAAAGACAAATAAATTTAACTGCCACCTGCTTGCAACTAGTTTCGTTTCATTCTCTTGTCCCTTGTCTCCCCCTCTCTATCTCTCCCTCTCTCTCTAACTCGGCGTCTCCGCCTTCTTCTCTCGCTGTTTCTTATTGTCGGTGTTTTGTTTGTACGTTTGTGTATGTTAATTAAGGTCAATAGGTTCTCCTTTTGGCCTCGAGTTTTGGCGCTCATTTCGATTTTCTTCACATTTGCTTTTCTTCTTGTTGTTATTATCACTTTTCTTGTTTCTATTTTTAATTTTTTTCTATTTAATTTTTTTTATTTCAATTTATATTCCCTTTTTTCTTGTCGCTAATTGAGATTTTGTTGTTGTTGGTGTTGCTTACTGAGATTTTCGTTGTTGTTAGATTTTGTAATTTTCTTGTTCTTAATTGAGAAATAACAGTGGTTATTGTTATTGTTGTCTTACGGTTTTGTTTTATTATTTTGTCACTTGCTCAAAGTTTCTCCTTCTCTGTCACACCCCGAAAGCCAGAAACTTATGGAAAATTTGTGTTACGCGGTCTCCACCCATCGCCATGGGGTCTTTTGGTGTAACACTTGGAAAATATTCAGCATTTGGTTTTTAATTGAAGAGAAGGGAAGGAGATGCAGTAATGATTTTGACCACAAGAAAAATTCACAGAAAATTTTTGCGGTTCTTCAAAATAAAACCCAATCTTTTTAAAAATTTAAATTTTTTGAATCAAAGAATATTATTATACTAATTTTTGTAATTTCTTCGAAAATATTAATTATTATTTAATTTAATTGAACAGGCACAAAACTTGATCTTAATATTCAAAAGAAACAAAATAAAATTAACAAATTAATTTTGGTATATTTTTTTAATGCTTAGTTGATTATTAAATTGTATACAAAAAAATATTGAAGTTCGAAATCTTTTCGCTTAATATTCATTTTTTAAAAAAATATGATTTTTAGATTTTTCTTGGAAAATGTGATTTTTTTTTTGTTGTAATTTATTTTTCTTTGATCATATGATTTATTATTTCATTTAATTAAACCTACTTTTATTTTAATTAAACACACTTAATTTTCTTATTATTCAGAGGAAACAAAATCAAATTTAATAAATAAATTTCGCGTTTTTGGAATTATGTTTAATTTGTAATATTTATAAAAATATAAACAATTATTGAAATCTTTAGCATCAAGACTAAATAAACATCATTACTTGTATACGCAAACAATTTAATACAAAACAAAAACTGATTGAATAAAATTATTATTTAAAAAATTTCTAATTTTATAATAAAATAGGAAATTACTTTATTATTGTGTTTTATAAAAAATGCCATTCATTGTCTGGACATAATATAAAACATTAATAAAATAATTAATTTTTTTAATTTTTGAAAAGAAATATAAGTCAACAGATTGAACAAAAGAGGAAAATAAAAACAGATTATAAAACATTTCCTCCTATCAGCGCTGGCATCGATGATTTCTGCGTTTTCCCCATGTTTTCGATAGACAATCGAATCGATTAATTATGTTGGGATTAGCTTTTGCATAACTTTTATTTTTGTTTTTCTTATTCAACAATTTTACATTTTATGCGTTTATAATTTTAACGGTGAATTACGATCGGAATTTTGAAATTCGCTGCAGTTTGAGATGTGCTTTCGAAAGAAATTGTGATCGAGGAAGAGGAAACACGACTGGGAGGTTGAGTTGGAGACTTTTTTAAAATATTGAGGATGGATCGATGGATCGATTATTAAATTTTAATATCAAGACTCACCTCTCAATGGCATCAGTTGGCGGGAACGAGGACGAGCTCCAACAATTGCAGTGAGTTTTTTGTCAATTAGAGTCAAGGTGAATTCTTGTATCTATGAGATTCTACACGGATTCGTTTTTGTGTGTTTGTTTTGTTGGTGGATGCACAATCGTTGTGTTCATCAAAACATCGAGAATCGAAGTCAACAGTTCGAAGGGTTGGAACAACACGCGATTATCCAAAGTACACAGATACAGATACAAATACACAGATATAGACACGCGGATTGTTGTGATTTCTGAATAATTAACGGTTAATTATTGTTGTTGGTGTTGTTTTAAGTTGTTTCATTGCGCTTTCCACATAGACACCAACGCACACTGATACACAAAACACAAACGAAATAAAAGAAATGCACTTCAACACACACGTGCATTTATCTCGCAGATACACGGATGCAATCCCCTCATCGGATGGGATCCACGGGTGTGCAAAGTATCTGTGAGATACACGTCAACCTACAACAAGAACAACGCGAATGTTGACGTCGAGTCGCGTTTGAAAAAATGGAAAATTCTCACAATTAATTATTATGCGGATACTCGACGGAGTATCTGCGAGATAGACAGATAGTTGAGTCTAGTGAATGAGTGTATCTAGCGGATACTCATACTCGCGCGCGCTCACGCAATTTAGCGGAAGTTTCGTTGTCGTCGTCGTCGTCGTGTTGTTGTTGCTCTCGCTAATAGAATGTTTGTTGGATCGTTGCCGGCAAACCTGCAGATACGTATCGCTTAGATGCATTTTTCCAAAAGGGCAACGATTGCAATTCTTTTGTTCTTCTCTAGCAGTGTTCTTGCACTTGTTGTTGTTCTTGTTATTGTTGTGTTTAATCAGAGTGACGCGATGGGTTAACGAGATATTGGCGAAAGTTTTCAATTGCAGTGAGAAATAACTGAATACCACGGTGAATATCTGACGGATTGGTTTTGATTTTATGTTTATTGAATTTCGTTTATGTTTTATTTTTTCAAATATAAATTTCACTTTTCACGTTATTTATTTATTTTTGTTAATATAAATTTTTTTTAGAGCAAAAGCGGAAAGTAAATAAAAAAATATTTTCACTTCTGTTCCAAAAGACACAACGGCACGGAAGAAATCAAAAAAAAAAAAAAAAATTAAATTGAATGAATGAAGAAAATAGATATTGTATCTGAGAGATGCGCTTCAAGCCGTGGAGCACATTTCGCGCTTCGTGTCCATCAAGGTCGCCGTCGCCGAACCGAATGCACGGCCAGCGCCGGGCGGCCTCTTCGTCGGAGTCCATTCAGCAGCAGCCGGAGCCGGAGCCGACGATGAATTTTCCCATAGACGACGGCAGCGCTCGTCTACGATTCGATAGTGCAAGAAGAAGTCGGAGTCGCGCCGAAGCCGGAGACGAAGAAGAAGAAGGCGAAGAAGAGGAGGAAACAACGGCAGCAGCAGAGCCACGAGCGACCGAAACAGACGAAGCCGTGGAGACGCCGAAGACCACGGAGACGACGACGACGGTGGAGACCACGGCTCGGATGTCGCTCGCGAGCGTTTGTGGCGCAGCGTCTGAGCCAAGATCGGAGAGAAGAAGAAGAAGAAAAAGTAGCAGCCATCGTAGGCCAAGTTAACAGTGTCTAACAGAAATGTTAAAACCATGTTAAGACCTCGATCGAGCGACAAAACCACAAAAAACACTTGTGGAATTGAAATTGAAATCCAAAATAACCGCTGATTCATATTATTTATTATGTTTTACATATGTATTACACATATATTTTGGATATATTTTTTTGTATTGATTTCTTGTTTTAATTTCCTATTTTTTTTAGTTTCTTTTTGAGTGTAATTATTGATCAGAAACTCATGCATTAATGGATATAGTACATTACATTTTAAAACATTTTTTTATAACTCTTTTAATTAAATTTCCTTCCTTTAAAATACTACTCTTTAGTGTTTGACCTTTTTTTATTCTAATTTAATTAATACAAATATTTTTGGCCTTTTTGAATCACAATACGAATATTTACCATTATCTAATAGTGTTTTGTTTAATTGGTTTATTAAAATTGTTTCCCATTTTTTCCTTTATTAATATTTAAAGTTTTAAATATTATTAATTAGACTTTTCAACAGAGAATGTTTGAAAATAATTTTTTTCCGACTAAAATGTATGCAATTTATTTGTTTTTCTTTTCAGCTCATCCCAAGTAAATGAAAATCTCACAAGCATTCCGAGTTTTTCAGCGCCTCATTAACTCCGCCGCCGCCAAAGGGCAGCAGGTCTCAACCGCAGCAATAGAAACAGCAACAACAATAAACAACAACACAAGCATACAACATCAAAACCTTGGCGCCTGAGAAAAGTTTATTGATTACGAAAGCGCATGAAAAAAATCTCCTTCCCGCAGTCGGTATTTTTATTTTTGCAAATTTTTTTTTGTTTTTCACATAATTTGCTTTTTTTGTAATTTTTCATAGAAATTTTCATAGCATTTTCCCATCATTGAGGCGTGAATGAATGTCTTCTCGCCTCTCTCTCTCTGTCCTCTCTCTTTCTTTCTATCCTTTGTGCGATCACTGGGTTGTTCGTTCGACACGAGATGCCGCAACAACAATAACAACTACTATTATAAGGTAAGTGAATATTTGGCTAAGAACAACAACAAGAAAAAGACGAGCAAGAGCTACGAAAAAACCGCAGCCGACTTCCGTGATCGACGGCAATGAGCGGACGATCGCGCGATCTAAGAAACTAAAGGCTTCTTTTTAATAGAAAAATTTCAATAAACAAAAAATTCAGCACAGCAAAAAGTTTGAAATTTTAAAATATAAAAATAAAAAAAAATATATAAAATTAAAAAGGAAAAAGTTCAAATGAGGTGTACAAAACCACGCACAGAATCTCCATGCAAATTATCTATTTAAATACGGCATTTTTCTTTTGACCAAGTTTCTCGCCGCAATTGTTTTTCTAGGCCTTTGAATAAATGCCCATTGTACGCAATCGATTGAAAATGCCGCCATTTGATACCTCATCCCTTACTCTCGTGATCCCTGATCTTCGTCTATCAGAGCTCATCCTCCTCTCTTCTTCATCCTCTTCTCCCTATTCTAACTTATTCCGTTTCCCAGCTCTCGATAGTCCTTGGATTTATTCGGATGATCGTGGCACGTCTCTCCTCGATTGCCTTGTATTTGTGTCAATATCTCATCTTCAAGAAGTCTCCCCACTACTTCTTCCCTCTCTCTCTCTCTCTTCCAACCTCTCCTACTCCTTCTTCCCCTCTCAGTACTCGATTCAAGCGCTGCCTTCGCATGATCGTTGAAAAATGATCGTTTTTGCGAACCGTTTCCCGAGTCCCATCCATCAAATCCTTAACCTGGACGAACGATCGATCGTTGGCCATGGCCATGGCCATGACCGTGGAGGGAAACGTGGCCGCGATGCCAACCGCGTGGAAATGAAGAAGTAAAAATAAAGAATGACAGACAGGACTAAAGACGAGGGCAACAAGTGTTGATCGGAGTGAGGTTGGTCGAGGGGCAGGGAATGCGGTAGAGCGTGATGATCGTGTGCCGTTTATTTGTTACTGAAGTTGTTGGTTTTGCGTTTTTCGTGTTATTTTGATTGTGGTTGTTTTGGTTGTTGTTGTTAATTTGGTTGTTGTTATTTTGATTGTTGTTGTTTCGGTTGTGGTTGTTTTTTCGATTGGTGTTATTTCGGAGGTTGTTGTTTTGATTGTAGTAGTTATTTTTCGTTTGTTGTTGTTCCATTGCTTGACTATGTTTTGGTTTTTCCTTCTTCTGTCGTTGTTATGCAAATGCTAGTTTTTGTTGTTCTTCTTTTTGTTGTAGTCGATATTCTCCACACCACGAACACGCTTCCACCTGTTAATTGCACACGATCGAGAAGGAAACCGACGCGCGATCGCCTGACCCGACTGAGAGAGAAGAGAGGTGGGGGAAACAGACAGTCGGGTTCAGGTGCAAACATGAATTCCACATCGTCGCTATCGTCGTCGACGTCGTCCTGCTGCCGGCAACAATTTATTCGTTAATTGATTTTTCCTATCACTTTCTCGATCGGGTGGTCATGCTATGGATTCTTTTTTTTTTGTCAATTTTGCAGTGGTGGTAAAATTGTGCATGATTTATTTTTGAATTTAAAATCAAGTTTGAACGAATTTAAGGTTTTCGGTTTTAATTGATATTTTTCATAAATTTATTTGAATTTATTTTTCATTTATGGCAATTTGAATTTTATTGAAAATTTTGAATTTTTTGAAAATTTTTGAATTTATTGAAATTTTGAATTTTATTGAAATTTTGAATTTTATTGAAAATTTGGAATTTTATTGAAAATTTTGAATTGTATTTTAAAATTTTGAATTTAATTTGAAATTTTGAATTTTTTTCTGAAATTTTTAATTTATTTAGAAATTTTGAATTTTATTGAAAATTTTGAATTTTATTGAATATTTTGAATTTTATGAATATTTGAATTTAATTGAAAATTTTGAATTTTATGAAAATTTTGAATTTTATTGAAAATTTTGAATTTTATTGAAAATTTTGAATTTTATTGAAAATTTTGAATTTTATTGAAAATTTTGAATTTATTGAAAATTTGAATTTTATTGAAAATTTTGAATTTAATTGAAAATTTTGCAATTTTATTTGAAGTTTGAATTTTATTTTGAAGTTTGAATTTTAATTTGAAGTTTGAATTTTATTGAAAATTTTGAATTTTATTGATGTTCATGTGTTTTTCAACAATAATAAAAAAATCACTCAAGGAGGCACCAACAATAAAAATGATGTGAACTGTAACTACGAGAGCAACAACAAATGGAAAAAAATCCCTGGTAGTAAAAAATCCCTGGTAGGCAAAAATTAGACACGATCGTAAAAAAAGCATTAAAATTATTTAAGATGATGTAGTAGCTTTGCAACAAAAACAAAAACAGGAGCGACAACAGCAGCAACAACAATAACAACGTGAGTAATAATCAATTGTTGGTTTTAATGAACATTATTGTTGTTGTAGTTGTAAACACATTAAGTAATTACTTCGCACGGACAGAAGGACGGACAGTTATGCGGATAGACCAACGATGGATGGATGGACTCAAGAAGATGAGCCGACGGATAGATAGATAAAGAGATGAGTGGATTGAAAGAAGGACGGACAGAGAGATGGCCTTTCTACGAGAGCGAAAGATGTATATAGCTAAGATCGGTAGAGATAAATGATAAGAGATCATGCTGGGAGGCCTCAAAAGTCGAGTTGAGGTCTAAAAAATAATTGATTAAGTTCAAGAGCAGCAGGAGCAAAAGTGATGAGAAGATGTCCGAGAGGGAGGGAGCGAAACACTTTCGATGAAATCGATAAAAGAAAAAGAATTCTTAATTATTCAAAATTAATAAAAAAAAATGCACTCACTTTCTCGAGAAAATTCCCCTTGAGCCAAACGGAAAGTTTGTCGCCTTCCCAATCACTCTCTCTTTCTTACTTTGTCTATCTCTCCCTTTCTAACTTTCTTATTGCATCTCCCTCTCTCGCTCTAATCGATCGTTCTTGCATTTCATTCTGTTGCTTCATTTCTTCTTCTTCTACTGCTTCTTTTCTACTGATCTGCATGGTTGAAATGAAATTATGCAATACTGACAACTACATTAACCATAAAAAACTCAAGTTAAGAAAAAACAAAAAAAAAAACTACAACAACAAAGAGGTAAAAGAACAAAAACTACAACTATGACAAGCCTTGCCAGAAGCCCATTATTGATGCTTGTGGCCTGAAGCGATTCTGCGGAACCCGATCAAGAGGCGCCTCGCTGGCAACTGTTGCCACTGAAAGAAAGTTGCAGCGACAACAGTAACAACAACAACAACAACAACAACCACCACAAGACAACGATTGCAACAGCAGCAGCTGTAACAACAACAACCACATCAGCTCAACATCGATTTTCCCACCACAACAACGTCATTTGCATTCATGATTAAAGCGCTTCTTGATTTATACTCTGTTTGATTAGCATGCGGTCTGTGGCACGTTCCCGACTCGAAGTCTGTCAACGCCTCCAGACATCGATCCCTCGAACTGTCTCCCGATCGGTCTGTCCATCCATCGATCCCTCCAACGGTTCCTCCATCGGTCCCTCCATCGATCCCTCCATCGATCTCTCTATCGATGCAATATTCGATCGATCGCACGTTCGGTTAGTTGATCGCAGCCTTGGTCATTTATTCGTTCGTGCGGGGCGTGATCGAAAGCAGAAGAAATCAACGCGTCGATGATGGACGGCGACATAAAGGGGCGTGGCATGGGGAGACACACGGTGCCCACGGAGAAGAAGGTGGCGGCGGTGCTCGGGTGGTCCTCGACGGACGTCGTGCTCGTGTCAAACCAGTCGCCGGCAACAGAGGAGGCGTTGATTGCCTCTGAAGGCGGCTGCAACATTTTCTTGCTGCCGGTTCTTCGTCTCCTTCTTCGAAGATTTGTCGCGGTCGCCTTGGGAGGGAGGGAGCGGCAGGAGCGGGAGGTAGGAAGGAGGAAGGGAGGGAGCAAGAGGGAGGAGAATACCCCCGGGGATAATTCTGCAGTGCAAAAGGCTTGCGTATGCATAGTTAAAATTTTCGTAATTTATTCACAATGCTTAGAATGTTCATGGCTCAATTTCGTTGGGTGTGAAAACAAGTTGCTGAAATTTATTGATCGCGAAGGGGGGCCGGTACAAGAGAGCAGAGTGTAGTGAAGTCTTAATTTAGAAACATCTCCATCTCTCGTCCCTTCCCTCTGCCTCTCTTTATCTTGATTCCTTGTCGATCCTTTGCCTGATGCGAATTTGCATTTCATTTGCATGATCTCCTCAAATCAATTGTGGCAGCTCCATTTCGTGAATGATTTTCCAAATAGTATATCTATTACAAAATCAGTGGATCGAACAGCAATTTCAAAATAGTTGCAACAGCAACAATGATGCTACAAAAATAACAATGACAACAACAACAATTTCTAGATCATAAAAATACATGGAAAACTGTGTCAAGGTGACGTCGCCTAAACACCAGCAGATAGAGAGAGAGAGAGAAAAAGACAGAGAACGAGAGATCTCGATAAGCGTACCAGGAGAGAGTGAGACACCAAGATACACATGTCTCGCTCGAGGTCCTGCCGTTGCCTCCAGATTCCAGAGATATGTGAGCAACAACAAATGTGGTGAATCAGACGGAGGGGAATGAAGAAGAGAGGGAGGACGGGAGGTTTGGAGGAAGGTAGTATTGAGAGGAAGGGGGAAAGAGAGCTGAGTGAGACGTTGACTCACTGCCCCATGTCCAGCTGCCTCCGCAATCGTTGCCGTCAAGTTTAATTGAAGGAATATTCCTGTGAAGCGCAAGCTGCTCCTCCTCCTTCCGCTCTCCAGTGAGCTTCGCACCTCCTCCTGGTGGGGGGACCTCATCAGCATCACCATCACCGTCCTCAGCTCCATCCCCATTCTGATCCTCGATAAGTCGTCGCTTCAAGGTGGCTGCGCTTCAAGAGGTGCCTCCAGGCGACAGGCACGAGGCGAATCGGTGACGTCCGTCAATTATTGGAGCAACATTTTGTTGCAACTTGTTGCTTGATTTAGTTGCTTGATTTACTTGATTTAGTCATTGTTGTTGTCTTTGTTAATGTTGTTGTCTTTGTGCTGTTGTTTTTGGTATTTTTGGATACATGGAGATATCGTCGCTGCCATGAAGATTTTCTTCTTATTGTGCATACATTGTTGTGGAAATTGTCTTAGTCCTGTTGTCTTACCTTGGACTCGATGTTGCCCGGGACCTGAAGTTCTTGGTGTTGATATGTTCTTGTTGTTGTTGCTATTACGATGTTGTTGCTGTTACGGTTACGTTGATGTTCCCATGTTATTACTTTAATGTACTATTGTTGTTCCTTGTCAATTGAACTCTGAAATGCTGTCCGATCACTTCGTACGCGTGATCTTCTTTCGATCGTTGCCATTGTTGTTCTTACAGTTGTTCCTATTATTTCACCTGTGGTTGTGGCTATTGTTGATGCTGCAGCAACCTGATCCTCGCTTCAGCACTTATCGAACCATTCGTCCGGCTGTCTCTCTGCCTGTTTGTCTCTCGATTCAACTGTCTCCTGGATTCTTGCTTCAACCGTTTATCCTTCTGACCATCTATCTCTACCTCTCTCTTCATCTATCGGTTCACTCTACCATCTCTTTTTCGCTTCGGCCATCTGTTCATTTGTCCGCCGATCTGATCGTAGCAATGTAAAGAATGTTGCTCCATCTTCGATGTTGTTGTCGATTTCTTTAAATCGCCGAAGCCGTTGTCAAACAAATTATATGCACCCAAAGATCAGTTAATTGGAAATTCCCCGCTAAACACTGATTATGAACAGATTCTCCTGCCATCCTCCGTCCCACCAAATCGTGATCAGGTTTACGATCCAGGTCTCGCTCCGCCCAGATGACATAATCAATGGCGCTAAGACTGAAACATTTTATGGATGATCATTCCGCCTTCTTTATGCTCCGTCTGATTCGTCGATCCAACTGCGACATTGACTCCAGTCAAGTCGAAATAGAACCTGATTCTCGAGATCGATAGTAAAACAGGATCTCAGGAGATGAATTAATCCGATGCACCCAAACGCGATTTCGCAATGAAAAGATTAGAAAAACAGGATCGTGATAGGATATAGGGAAATGATTGTCGAACTGGATTTCAATGAGAAGAAGAATCCCAACGAACACGTGATAGAGAAGAGTGATATTTTAATATTACTATTTTTATATTTTATTTTTCTTCTTTTCCCTTTTTTTTCTAATCCATTGTTGTTGGAAATGGTGTCCAAAGAATTCTCCCGCAGAAATCAAAATAACTTCGACTCAGTTTTTATGCATGAAACGATCATATGTGAAAGATCTCCCTTCGACTAACGATCACTTTGCACAAATTCCTTCAAATCCCGCATTTATTTACTCACGTATTTATTTATTTGTTATTTCGAATTCCAGACGATCAACGACGATCGTGATCTCGAGCAAATCGAACCAGGTTCACGATCATCAGTCGCCTAATCATCATACAGAGGCATCTGGGCATCAGCCGACAAAAACCAAAGCTCGCTCATTCCGATCACAAATGGAATACGATCGTGGATCGTGGACATATCATACGTGCAATCGATCGTTTGTTTCTGCAGTCCATATGATCCGTCGTTATGTTCGTCCATTCAATCTTCTGTCCACGCGTCTTTCCATCTATCCATTCATCCACCTATCCGTCCATCTATCCACTCATCCACCTATCCGTCCATCTATCCACTCATCCATCTATCCATTTATCCACCTATCCGTTCTTTCCGACTCGTCTGTCAATTTCGCTAGTGATGTGCCCACAGATGATGCAACTTGTTGGTGGGTTCCGCCGATCAATCTCTGTCCATCTGTCTGTATGTTCATCTGTCTGTCCATCGGTGTGTCCATCGGTCTGTCCATATGTCTGCGTACAGCATGGAAGCAGCTGCTGCTTCAGCCCAACGCGATCGCCACCATCGTCCAGTTATTCAATGATATGCAATGAATAAATTCACCGATAACCTAAAACAGAGACAGAAGAATCCCAGAGAAGTAGAAGTAGAAGGAGGAGAGCGAGGTGGTGAGGAGAACATGGAGAAACTGGATCACTGAAGTAGCGGAGGAAATAACAACGATGTGGGAACATGTTGACAGCAAGGAAGCCCATCGACAAAGAACAACCTGACCCTGGACAACCTGCAATGAGCGAGGTATTGGCAATAACAATTACAACAACAATGGAATGGACGCTCCTACACGCGAAACCGAACTATTTAAATGATTCCGCGTGCAAGTTCGCTCCAACTTCCAGTCTCTCCTCCACCGAAGCGAGGAGCAGGCATCCGAACATTCGGACAGGACAGGATGGAACGAAACCGATCGGATCGCATTTCTTCGGTCCAGATCGGCTGCGCGATCGGGATAACTGTCGCGCGGCTGTCGCGTGGTCCCATGCGGAGAAATGCGAGAGCCCGATGATCGTCGGGCTCCAGTTGGATCGGACAATGCGTTGAGTATATTGGAGCAGATATTTTATATTTCCGTTAATGCAACTGGTTAGCTTTTGTTGTTGCTATTGTTGTTATTGTTGTTGTTAACTAATATTCAATGTTGTTGTATTGATGTTGAGCTGTCCATTGTGGATTGTTGGTGTTGTTGTGATCTCGATTGTTATTGCTGTAGTTCTTGCTTGCTGTTTCAAGTTATTGTAGGTAGATTTTTGCCTTCGTTTCTGTTTCTGTGTTGTTTGTTATCGCATATTGGTTGTTGATTGTTTTAGTTTTTTTTGTTCTCATGATTGTTATTTTTGTTGTTCTTCGGGCTATGCCTCTCATTGCAATTCCATGACCCAGACCATGCGGGCGCCATTCGTCGACCATATCCAATATAAAGGTCTATCTGCACGAACGATCGTTGTTAATTTATTAGTGCGTATCGATCGATAGAATTTCGCGAATGGATTTCGTGTCTCTCTCATTCCCTCTGCCTATTCGGTCTAAATTCGATCCAAATTTGAGTATCCGGAGGTTTTTCTAATGAAGCTTCTGCTCCTACGCTCACGATCGCATTCTAGAGAAGTGATCGCATCTTGGTTCGCGATCGCATCTTTGTTAGCGATCTCATGTTTTTTTAGAGATCGTATATTTCTTTGCCATCACATTGCAAATTACATGAGTTCGAGTACGATATGGATTTTATTAGTAATTGATCTGTGATTTCCTCATCCAATATTGATTTTACCAATCGATCTCTTTGTGGTTCACTCGTTGTGGTGATTTCTGATCAAGGTCTGTGGTCAGTTTGACCCAATTCAGATGCGGTCTGTACGAAGGAGGGAGAATGAAATAAATACAAACAGCTGCCCATTTCCTTCGATTTTCACTCCATTGATATCCAAATCCATGAATCTCCTACAATCTCCTTCTTCTTCGATCGCCCTCTGCTTCGATCTCCTTCTGCTTCGATCCCCCATTTGCTTCAATCAACCGCTACTGAGTGATCCGATAAAATTTGTAGAAGGAGGATGTCAAATTGTAAAATCGTAATTATAATGGGATTTTTATTCTAACTCAAAGCGGTAGAAAACTTTTCACATTCCCGACACACGATCAACAAGTGCCAGCCAGATCGAATTGTGGGCTCAAAGAGTCAAGAAGAGTCAAAAAATCTATTATTTTATTAGCGAATGGAACGATAGAGATAGACACATGAAGTGAAGAAACCGGTAGAGGGAACCGCTGATCGTGCAAAATTTTAATAGGCAATAAATTTATATATGTTGCTCAATCATCAGCGACAAGTGATGATGACGACGAAGACGACGACGACGACGGTGCAGCAGAAGACGATCTACATTTATTGGCAAGTGGCGACTGGTTCAGTTCAGCAGAACCATCGGTGGGTAACGAAGTCATCGCCATATGCTAAGTGGACCGATCCATTGATTGATCGTTATCGGGCATTATTTTGAAGTTAACGGCACAGGCGCAAGCAAACAAACGACCTACGACGATCAATTAGACGACCACGAGCATAGCGGCGATCGCGAGGTGTGTTCAGAGTGCGATCGTGTGTGTGTGTGTGTGTGTGTGTGTGTACGTGGATGCGTTCAGTGAACCATGAAAGAAGCTTTTAAGCTTCTCATAACTCGATGGCAGTGACAGTAAAACCCAGAGTAAATCGACATACAATCGATGAAACGATAATCGGAGAAGAGAATTAAAAAATAAGTACATTTTTGTGAAAGTCTTGCTCGGGAGGCTTCCGATGACTTTGGAAGTGGAGAAATTGTGGGTTTCCGTTAAAGTTATTTGATGCAGTGGAAGAAGACGAGAGCGAAGAAGAAGTGGTAGCGAACACTTTCTATCAAGAACCGGGCGTAACACGATTAACAAGCGGGCGAAGAGATAGAGAATCTTCTGTCATCGCATCGTAATTGATATACGATCGAACGAAATGAGATCAAAATGAGGACCCACATTGAAAATAGATCACAAGAACGGAGTGAGAAAAATATTTCCTAATTGTTCACCTCATTAAAAGAATAAAAAAAAATTGTCAACGATCGGCGAATGCAACGATCTCTAATGACGAATGTGACACAAATAAAGATCAGTAATTGAATGGAATGGATGAAAAACAAGGAGAAGAAGAAGAGAACTCCACGAAGCCATTTCCATTCAATTCTCGGCACACCACTTCCCACTCCCTCTCTCTCTCTTTCACTTCGAGCCGATCTTGACCAACGATCGAACACTTAATCGCGGCCAAATTGCGATTCTCAGCGAAAACAAATGCAACAAGTGGATATATTTGCAATAACCATACCACCAACAACACACATTATAATAATAAAAATAAAAGCAACAATAACATCGATGAGAATAACGTTAACAGAAACCAGATAAGCAATAACAACGTCAACAGCAGCAACAATATCACTGACAGCAGCAACATTATCAGCATTATCGCATAATACAATAATAACAATAGCTACAATAACTACACAAACAACAACAACCATAACAATAACAACAATAAAAACCTGATCATCGAAGTCAGCATTTTCTAATCGACAGATCGGATATTCAATAATTTCTTCATTGGTAAATGGCATAAAAGGTGCAACAACAATCAAAACTACAACAATAACAACAAACACAATTGAATTAGCGTTGTTTCAGCAACATTTCCTGCTGCTGGCGTTATTGTTGTTATTGCTAATGTTGATTTTGTTGTAGTTGCTAATGTTGATGTTGTCTTCTTGCACCGATAGATCTTCGACACACATTGAGTTCTCCGATCGATACGTCGATCGCAGACAATCGATCGGATTTAATCTCGATCTGACGGCGAAAACTTCTTCCTGCTCGAAGTAGTCGATGGCGTGCAGCGCCAGCAATAAATCTGTTGCTGTCGGACTTTTGTTTTCTAGCACAGGTCGAAATGTCAGCGAGGTATCCGGAAAGACACCAGAGAGCAAGATGTGAGGATAGGTCGGAGAGAAATATCGAAGAGTCATTGAGGAAGGTAAAAGAGTAGAGGAAAATATTGAATTAGGAAGTCTAGTTTTAAAGGATGAAATGTTGACAAAGGAGACTATTTACTAAAAATATTCACTTCACAAAGAAATTTACTAGAAAAATAAAAGTTATTAATTTTTAGTGTTATTTTAGGAGTCTAAATAAGTTTAAATAATTTATCAAATATAGATCACTTTTTTTTGCCACCCATTAATAAACCGATCGATTTTCGTCTACTTGTGAAAAAATCTGCGATTCGTGCAAAACGTAATTTCGGTCAAAATATAAATCTTTTTTTGAAAAAATATTTTTCGTTTTCGGCAAATCACTTTTCACTCTTCAAGGGAGGGAGCGAAATAAAGCTGAAAGAGACCCAAAAGAGATCGATAGAAGAAATCGACACTGAACTACATTTCATGCAACCATCGAAAATACACACTCTAAAATATATGTAATAATAAAAATAGTAGAGAATACAACAAAAATGATATGACTAAAAAGACAACAAACAAAATCAACATCAATACAAACAACGAGAAGGCGAACAATATCGAGAGAAAAGAGAGCTTTAGAAAATAAGTGAGAGATTCAAAAAAATAAAAACAGCTTCCGAAGCAAAACAGAAAACAAAATCCATTCTTTTGAAAAAGTTTCACTTTCAGTCTATCAAAAGGTCGCTGCCTCCTCCATGGTTTCTCACATCCACCAACAGCAACGTTGGCATCTTTGGAATTCACCTCTCTTGCCACTCGTCATAATGCGATCAATGGCAAGAGAATTTTGCTCACGGCGAGGTTTCTCTAGTATGAATGGTGATTCATTTAATAAAATATTTTAATCACAGACATCTCAGGAGAATATGTGGCAAATCGATCCCCAGAGGTCAAATATTGCATTCCGTTCCGATATGGATATATAATGAACCAAACCAACTGTACTCGGTGTTCTACATACGACAGATTGTTGTCGATCACGATCTAACTATTCCTGAGATCACAGAGAACTTCCTGAGAACCCCTGATCAAAGGTCATTATAAACAATTACTTAATCATTACATTCACGGCTTGTAAACGGTATTGGCATTAAGTACTTAGCACCGATCGCGATCGCATACGATAACGACAGCAACACAGTTAACTATTCAGAAGCGCTTACATTCATTGTATGTATGTAAATCAAAAGCCACATGACATGAACATGCTATGCAAAAGAGTTGATTTTATTATATACGACCAGAACTCGAAAACCAAACACTAACGATGACTAATTATGAGCATTTGTGTGAGCAATCAAAAGGTCTTAAATATCGAACGTCATCTCCTCGCCCCTCGCCATCGCCATCGCCGTCGCAATCGATCCTGGCCACTTGTTGGTGTCGTCGTCGCAGCCGGTTGGAGCCAGCGGGAGGATGCTCGATGATCGTGTTCATTTGCGCGATCATGGGCTGTGCTGTGTGTATTGCATTCGGTAATGTCTTGCCCCATGGGCCTCTCGATGGAGTCGCCACGTCGTGAATCATGTGATTCAGTTCGGCCAGCTCGTAGTCGTCCTGGTCGAACCGATCTTCAATTTTCAGCTCCGAATCCATGGTAGTTGTCGTCTGTCCGGGTAATCGTTTGTCCGTCTGACTATCCGATGGTCTTGCTGTGTGTCCATTGGTCTATCTGTCCAATGGTCTATTTGTCCAATGGTCTATTTGTCCGATGGTCTAACTGTCTGTCCAATATTCTATCTGTCTGTCTGTCTGTCCATCCCCCCGAGAAACGATGATCATTTTATTCATGCAATCGTTACGGCATGCATAAAACGCTTTGCCCCAAACGCCATGGTGGCGGTTGCTTATTAAACAGCGCTCCGGGGTTCCTACCTCGCAATAGGTATTTGTATTGGTGTGTATGTGTGTGTGTGTGTCATTGCATGTGTGCAAAACCAACATTGAGAGTAGAAGGAGGCTGACTTTGTATGACCAACGGCCACTGTCCAACGTCGGCTTGAATCACCGTGAGCCACTTAAATGACCGACAATTGCATCCATTAAACATTTCATTCATCTCTTTTCCCACTTCCCGCACTTCCCTCTCTCGCAGTCTTTTATGCATATTTGATTATTGTGCAGTGTTGTTGTATGATTTTTTTTTAATATTTCTTAATTCGCACATCGGCCGATTGAGCGGAACGAACGAAGATACCGTTGCAACGTGTAGACCCGAAGCCGTGTTTAATGGATTAATTAGTGCGCTCGATCGTTGCTGATCGTTGCAGGGGACTTGAAGCGATTTCGATTTGAAATTGCAGCTGTGCCGAGGTGAGTCTCTAGGTTCGATCGTTCTTAAATCGATTCATTTGAATGGAAATCCTGTTGGCATTCTCCAGGAGTCCAGAATTGAATTCAATAATTGAATCCACAAACGATCCACGATCCTCTTCTAGTCGTTCATCGTGCGCAGGAGAGCGAAGTACGAGTACGAAGTGCTGAGTATCTGGGTAACGATTAAGCAGTAATGAGTAGTCATTAGAATGCGGTGATGACGGAAGGATGGATGGATGGAAACTCACACTGCTAAAGGACTGGAATTCGAAGGCGTAGAAGGGTTTGGCGCGAAAGACCAACGGCTGCTGCGCTCGCTGTATGAGGAACATGAGATTGCGCTGGAATCGAGGCGACTGCTCGTACCAGCGACTGATATCGAAGGCAGCCGTGGCGATCTCTTGACTCTTGGGTGGTAAATTTAATTAATTACAGTGGCATGAGAAGGAAAAAGGAGTCCTTGGCTCACATCGAAGTACACCATGTTGCCCATCCAGCACCAGTAGAAGAGCTGCGTCAGCGCCGAGAGCATGTAAATCTGGAACTTGAAGGCCACCATGGGTTGATCCTTTGCCAACAGGGCCTCGAAGGCCGTGAGGCAGATGATGAAGGTGCTGGCGCTCATCTGGGCCACGTAGTTCGAGTAGAAGAACCGATTGATCTTGTCGATGAGCCTATCAGCAGTAAAGTGAATGAAATCTTTTAGAAAGAAACCTTTTATGTAAATGACGAAGTCCCACCCGATGATATGCTGATGATCCTCGACGATGATGCGCAGACGCGCCAACATCGCATCCTCCTCGCAGATGTCTCCGGCGACGCACATGTGGCGAATGCGCAGCGCGAGGATCCGCAGATTGAGGGTCGTCTGGCTGAAGGTGTGGCAGCCCAGGTTGTCGATGAAGATGATCGCCAACAGGTTGTAGATCGTGCACACACACTGGTAGATGTAGATCACGGCGTGCGCCGTCGGATGAAGCTGGGGATCGTGCAGGCCGAGCGGGAATTTGGCATGATACGGCAGCAGCTGATCGCCGAAGAGCGGCTGGACGCAGATCGCGGTGGAGAAGAAGGCGACCAGGATCAGGTACGAGGTGAACGAGCCAATCTCACCCAGAAAGAAATGTCGCTGCATCCGACGTATGCGGGGATTCTCGATCGGATGGTGGGCGTAGCGATCGTGCAAGGCATTCAACTCCCCCAGAATATCCTCGATCGCCGCCGACCCATTGCGGATACAGCCAGATTTTCAACAAGATCAAATAGAGCTGCGAGACAAATGATTTTATTAATGGAGATAAATTGATGGTTCACTTACGCCGAGGAGGACGACGAGATCGTCGCCGAAGAGCAGAATGTCCGAGCTGGCGTCGTACAGATCGCAGGTGATCGTGAGCGCAAACACCGACAACAACAGCATGATGCACACGTTGCTGATCCGGTACATGATCGATGACGTTCGCTGGCCACGCGATGGCCACAGTCCGAAGAGTCTGCGGGAATGGGAAGAAGATTGAGTGGAAATCTTGTACTGGAGACCTCCAACGTCGGACAGACATCAGGTAGTTGCGCATGAGGATCATCGAGACATGCGGCGGATGCCGGCCATCACGGAGGATCGCGAGAACGATGCGAAAGGGCGCCAACACAATTTGTCTGGCTGGAGGATACCAAGAGATCGGCGTCCTTCGGCGCATCGATCGGTTGCTGTTGAAGTTGTGAAGGAGGTCGTCGCCGATGGTTTCTCCATCGGACTCCCTGAACGGGTCTTCATTGATCTCCATGGTCTCCGTCTTGTTGTATTCCTCGTTCTCCTGGTTATTGTTCACCCGTTTGTTGCTCTCTCTGTGGTTGTTCTCCTCATTGGTGTTCTTTTTATTGTTGTTCCTATTGTTCCGATGGCTTTCAAATATCGTGACTGTGCTCTTAGCCATTTTCAACAGCTAATAAAGACCTTTTCCGATCAGGACCACAACCACAAGCTCGTAGCTATTGCTGAGAGTTGGCTCCTTCCTCTGCTCTTGTTAGCCATTTATAGTTAGTTCTACCACACGTCGGCCTCCGGTGGTGGGAGAAGGTAGTTGGATGGCAATTTCCATAGCCTAACTACCGCAAATTAACATATTTAGCCAAATGCAAACTCTCAATTAGCCACGAAGGCACCTGCAATCGAAGGCTTCGGTCCGGGCCCCGCCCATTCCAACCCATTCATAGTAAATATTAGAAATTCAATTGCATCGATGGGTTGCAAACATGGGTGGAGTAAGAAAGAGAGACAAGGAAGCAAGGAATAAAGGGGAAAACAAACCGATTAGAGGTGGAAGCTATGAAATCTTTGCTGGAATCAAAGGATAGAAGCCGATTGGTGTATGATTATAAATGATCCTTTTTGATTCTTATTTCTATTTCTATATGCCGATGGGCTCGTGGTCGATACGTGATTATAATGGCCAATTAAGTAAGTAAGTGGTATTTGCGTACATGCCAAAGGGATATTCTCAAAGTCTAGAATAATTGATAAAATACGACTTTTTAAATAACGCTGGAAAACTATTCAAACAATATAACAACAACGAAAAACGAAATAAGCCAATAGCAACAACAATGACAATTCAATTCAATTGCAAAAACAAAAAGGATAGCACTTTAATAGACTAGTGTAATGATAAGTCATAGTCATAGTAGAAAAAATAAATGCCCTGCAATTGTTTGAAAGAGCAACAACAGTAACAACATCAATATGACAAATAACAACAACAATGGCAACAATATCAACAAGTACAACATCAGCAATAAGAACAACAATAACAATAACAATAACAACAATAACAACCACCACAATACGAACTGGTTCTGTAATATAACCAATGATTAATGCGAATCATAGATGAGTTATTATCGTTTATTTTTCTGTTGTCGATGTTGTTGTTCCTGTTGTTGTAGTTCTTGTTATTGCTTTAGTTGTTGTTGTCCTTGTTTTTATTGTCCTCCTTGCTGTTATTGTCCTCCTTGCTGTTATTGTCCTCACTGTTGTTATTGTCATCCATGTTGTAGTTGTTCAGATCAAGGAAAAGAATTCCCGATAGAATTCTAAAAAATCGCCTCGTAGTCGAATATGAAATTAAATACAAGAGACAATTATTGGTTACCCATCGAAGGAAAGGACGAAGGAGGCGACGAAGAAATGAAGGATGGAGCGATGAAAGGGAGAGAGAGAGAATATAGGATTGGCCACAACTTGTGATGTTGGCGGGTACGAGGAAGGCGGTAACGAATATGAATGAAGACATTGCTTGAGCAGCAATCACAGAACTTGTTGTTTGGCGTCGACGGGACCTCGGTGGGACCGGTCGGATCACAGTAGTGTCGGAGGAGGAGGTTGTCGGATAAGTCGAAAAGTTGACGCAGTGTCCAAGGTGTATCGGGCGAAATCCACATGAGCTTCAGAGCAACTGAAGAGAGTTATTTGAAATAGATGGATAGAAATGAGTCTAAGAAGATCTCGAGTGGAGCGACGACGACGACCTGTCTTGGTCCGCCCCGATCGATAGATAGTAACTCACTTAGCACCTGGGATATATAATTCCCTTCCTCGATGATCGCTATCATGGCAACTGGTGGCCGAAGACGACGCCAACTCACCGTCGCAAATTATGATGGTTAGCATTATAATTGCGGACCCGAACGTTATGTCGTCGCCAAGAAGAATCCGTGATATGGATAAACACACCAATCAATGGATGGATTGCGATCTCTTTGGATGATCTCTCGTGTGGGAATACGAGGAAGGACATGCAAATTAAAATTACAGTTAAAATTACAGCAGTGAAAGAACTTATGTTATTGACATGAACTCAATACGCCAGCGTTTTTTATTTTCTTCAACCTCGTTTTGGCACTAAATTTAAATGCTTGAGGATCGATGGTGGATGGTGAGAGCGAGGATGCATTCGTCTAACTGTCGCTGTCGCGCGATCTGATTGTTGTTGTTGTCGATGGCTGGTGTCTGCAGTTTTTGTTGTTGTTGTTGGTGTCTCCGTCTCGACTGTCAGCCGGCGTCGACAGCAACATGGTCCCGAATGGCCCTCGTTCTGGGTCCTGACCATAATTCCAATGGCTCGATTCGAATTGCTTACTGCGTGGCTTTTATATCTGTTATTGTAATTGTTTTATTTGTGGTTGTTGTTTTGGTTGTTGTTTTATTTGTGGTTGTTGTTTTGGTTGTGGTTGTTGTTTTGGTTGTGATTGTTGTATTTGTAGTTGCTGTTGTTATCTTTTTGATATTCATTTCATTGTTTTGCAATTTCATTGCGTTCGGAATGCGATCCTCACCAGTGAAAATCGCAAACGATCGCACCATAAATCAAGAATAGTCATTGCAAATTGAAGCAGAACCATTTCACACACTTTTTTATTTTTTCCATAATTTATTTAATTCTTTCTATTTTCTTGAATAGTCGTTAATCGGCTAAACGTGGTTCATGATCCACGGCCGCGATCGTGCGTATCGTTTGAGAAGCGTTTGCTCAGCATTCGTTCTAAAGTGTCAGTCTGGCTCTCTTTCTGTTCGTCGTCTGTCCGTCCGTCCGTCTGTATGTCTGTCCGTCTATTTGTCTGCCTGCCATCCTGTCTATCTGCCGTTTGAATGTCATGCTCTCTTCTCCATCGCAGACAGATCGAAATCTCAGATATCATAAAATTAGCGATCATGTCGAAAGTATTTCCTCTTTTCGACTCTCATGAACGACAATCATGGGTTGAATGACAGCCGAGTGACATGGGAGATGGCCATCAGAGGATCAGGCAATTGACCATGCAGGAAGGGGGGGATTGAAACAGTTAGAGGATCAGACAGAGCACGATAATGTAACGAAAGACATTCCGAGAATCAGAAGCGATCTCATATGAAATGACAATCATAGGTTGAGTGACGTAAGTATGGTGAGAAACGGACGGAGAAAGGGAGGGTGCTCCATAAAAATTATAGGGAGAGTGGAATGAGATTGGGACTATTCCGGGGTGAAAAGTGGTATCCACAAGGGGCAGAAGTGATAATTTAGTAAAATGTTTAAAGATCAATGCTGATCAGAAGAAAAGGAAGGAAGGAAAGATCATAGAGATATTGATAGAGGATAAGAAATTATAAATAAAATAGAAACGACGAGGATATGTCTGAGATTAACATTGCCAAGATCTTTAGAACACTAAAAAGCAATGAATATAACACGATCAGAACAATTTTCCGATGGAGGATCAATAAATAAAATAAAGAAATATGTTGATAAAAGATGATCCTTCAATAGTGACGATTAATACAATATGTATAAAAGACAGAAAGTCAGAAAAAGTGTAACGATCAGAGAAGATAAGAAGAAAAAGTGAATAAGAGAAAATTAGATACAGAATAACGGTCGAACTCTAAGTGACAACCACAGAACGTCAATCATTGAATGACAGCGGATCTTTCACAAAGCACAAGGATAACGATCGCAATTTTATTACGTGGTAATGGCTTAGAAAGTGATAATGGCAATGGAAGAATAAATTGGAATCGAAGAAGAAATCGCAATCAAAGTGAAAATGGCAATTGAAGTCAATACTCGAGGCTTTAGTGTCACATGGACATCATTAAAGAGATTGATTGATTGGTGAGCGACAACCATCGATTGATGAGGACTGAAAACTGGAGACAATGACTCATTATATCAACATTAAACTCTTTAGAATGAAATGAAATTACTAACGACAATTGCTGAAAACATGTGCTGAGCGATAATTATATCAAAACCACCTACCATTAGAGTTCACTGACCTCTGGCAAAAAAGGAAAATAATTAATGATAATAAAAAAAATCCAAAGTCCATGTTTTCAAATTTTTATCGCAAATCTTTTCAAATGCCATAAAATCACCAACATACATACCAAAGTGAAAAAAAAAGAATATTTTCGCAAATTATTTGCGTGACGCAATCAGATCATCATCATCACAATCATCATTAACATCAGTAGCAAGAACAACAATAACATATGAGGAGGCTTTTGTCGATTTCATGGAATTTTTAAACATATCGATGGGGTGTTGAGGGATGATGGGCGATGGGGGGGTGAGGTTGACAATTTGATACCCATTGTGAAATGTAGACGAAGCGTGGATTTTTATGGCGATGTACATGCGATCGGGTGCGGATCAAACCAACAACAAAATACCAACAACAACCAAAGATGAAAATCAGTAAAATATAAAAACTGTCCAAGCTGTAGAGAAAATATATAAAATAATTAATAAATAAAAATATTAAAAATTAAAAAAATAAAATTTAAAAAATAAGAATTAAAAAAAAAGAATTAAAAAAATTAAAAATAACAAAATTAAAACTAAAAATTTGAAAGTTTAAAATTAAAGAAAAAATATAAATAAAAAGTAAAAATTAGAAAAATTAAAATTAAGCAAAAATAACTAAATAACTGACTACTCAACTCCCACGCATCCTGTGGTCCTAGGGACTTCCTGTTTGAGACGCGTTGCCAACTGAGGTCGTGACGTCCGTGTCCTTTGTCGATGGACTCAGCTGGTATAAATCAAATCAACACCGCGGCAACGTCTTCCACATCACAACAACAGCGACGACAACAACAACAACACCAGTATCACTAACAGTAACCAAATCACCAACAACAACCGTATTACCAACAACAATCGTATTACCAACAACAACCGTATTACTATCAACAACAACAACATGTCTCAACACACAAACAAAAACAACACCAACAACGTTAACCACTTGGAATATGGCGCGTGTCTTTGATTTTAGCGTCCGCATCCCCAGGGCAGGCGGCGGCAAGCGGTCGACTATTAGATTTATTGGAATCCAGTTTGGCGGCTGCTCCAGAGCAAACATCGTCGCCTGCCTGCGCCGCATTCCCAACATCCATCGGGATCCGTTGGTTCGCCTGGCTGTCCGTCCGTTCTTCTGTTCGTCCAAGTGTCCGTCCGTCTTTCGATTCCTCCAAGTGTCCGTCCGTCTTCTGATTCGTCCAAGTGTCCGTCCGTCTTTCGATTCCTCCAAGTGTCCGTCCGTCTTTCGATCCATCCAAGTGTCCGTCCTTATTTCGGTTTCTCTAAGTGTCCGTCCATCATTCTGTCCGTCTGTCGGTTGCTCCATTTGGCAACACGATCGGCGGCGAGTGGCTTAAAATTAAATGGAGCACTTGAAGCACTCGACCAACGATCGAGGACGAACCGATCACAAGGAGGACGATGACTACGAGGGAACATGAGAGAGAGGATGTGTATGAGAGCGGACGGAAGAGAGAAGATGTGTGGGAGCGGGACGAGTGAAAGAGACAAAGCGGGAGAAGGCGAAAAGATCGAGTGCAGGACATCTGTTGATTTCGACATGCGGTACGGGATGATGTCGAAAGAGCTGTGTTGCTCTTATGGTATATATTTTTTTGTTGCTATTATAATATTGTTGTTGCTACTATATATTTTGTTGTTGTTACTATTACTATATATTTTGTTATTATTACTATTATAATATTGTTATTTTTAGAGGTTGTTCTTGCCGCTTAACTTCCACACATAATGTGGCCAATCGACTCGCTTGTGTTGCAATGAACTTCGTGCGTCATTACCTTGATTCCTGGCAACGACGAAACGACAACGACGACGACGAAGAAGACAACGGAGACGACGATATCGTCGATAAGCTGAGGAACAGGTTCACATCCAGGTTCCCCCATCCAGACCAGGCCAGAACGGAGCAGAATCATTGCATTTGCCTATCTATCGGTGGAGCACATCACCGGAATAATTTTGACCACAACGGGAAGCTTGTCAAACTGGAATGTGTTAACGCGTTGCCTCCGCCTCCTCCTGCTCATCGTCTTCTTCTTCTTCTTGTTTTTCTTTACCAACTTCTTTTTCTTCCTCTCCTTGTTCCTCCCATATAATCCTCCATCACATGATGTTGCTGTTGTAGTTGCAACTGTAGGCTTTGATCCTTCTCGGCTGCTGCCACCTGAACCCGGTAATTTTCTATTTTTTCTCTCATTCTCTCGCTCGATCTCTCTCTCTCACTAGCTCGCTCGCTCGATCTCTCTCTATTTCAGTGCAATTTTCATAGGATTTTTTTTCATTTTGTGTGTGGTATTTTTATATATATATATTTTTTTTTCACCTCCTCCCGTTCGTTCCATGCGATTTGTGTGCAATTTGCGGAAATTTATGTTTTTCTGCGCATCATCAACATCTGCAACGGCGACAGGCTCGCACCTGGCGCAGCGACGCATAGGACGATCAGCGAGATAGACAGACAGACATACCGATAGACTGATAGGAGAACAGATAGAACCAAGGACAACGAGAGAGAGATAGAAGGATAAGCCGATGAAAGAAAAACTATACCGATCGAGTGAGGGAAGAACACAGAGAAGAATGGACCACTGACAGATGGACAGACAGACGGATAGAATAAGGAAGGACATATGGATCGAGGGCATGAGGGACCAACGCGGGTGGAGGAGAACGGTGGTTGAAAGGACGATCGTGGGTTGAGGGGACGAACGATTTCTTGATCTCGATGCACGACGACGTCTCGGTGCCGAAGTCTCGATCGTTAGTAGCTGCTCGTACGCTAATTGATTTCGCTCTCCAGCCACGCATGCGCTTCGGCCGAGGATGCGACGTGATGTCGATGCCAAAGTGTAAAAGAATGCAATAGAAAGCTGTAGAAAGAGATGGCTGCTATGTTGTAAGCATGCGTTGAACGCATCGCACGTTGCAATCAGCACTTGAGCAACGTTCATTAGAGGAGCCACAAACGAGGCGATGTCTGGGATGATAGATTATAGAGGGAGAGGGACTGCGTGGAAGAGGACCAGATTGGTGGGAAGAGTCTGAGGATTAATTGTGGTCTCTTTGGAACCTTTGTCCGAGTCCATATATCTCAATATCTTTATGGCAATAGTTTTTCAATTCTATCTTTCTATTGTTTCTTCTCTTTAAATCTAACATTTTTGAATTTTCTTCTACAGAAGGAACGATCGAATTCTCTCCATACTCTTTACTTCTTCTCCTACCTTTAGTATTAATTTTTCATCCATCCTAATATCCTTATTATTTTCCAACTTTTATTTCCCTTTTCTTTTCCTCTTTCTCCTAACATCAACTCGCTTTTCTACGCATCATCTATCGTGTCTACTTCCTATTTCCCTCCAGCAACCTGACCCCGATGGCTCCTCATTATTCCTTAGCCAAATACCATTATCCTTCCGGCACTACATAATCTAATGTCTATTTTTCTCTCTGTTCGTCTTGAAACCTAAGCTTTATTAATGAGTTGCATATTTTTCTCAATCTCCTTCGCGCCGTCCATCAACTGGCTTCCGAAGGTAACGACACCATCAGCAGAAGTCTTCGTTCCCTCGTAGATTCCCCACACCTCTCTCGCTCTGCCGCCCCCAACTCCCCTGGACTTCCCTTCCCTCGGCCTACACAATCTCATAAGTGGAGCCCTCAGGCAAAGGTTTCTTCGCCTTCTCCGCCCTCGCTCCACTTTGACCATATATTGCCTCCGTTCGACTATCGGTCAATTGGCCCCATACACCCAAAGCGAAGTCCAACAACTCCCATCATCCAACATGAGAGGAGCCATCGCAAGGTGGCAACTCTAGAACGAAAGAGATGGATGATTCTGGATGGCCATCATACGGGATTCGGTGGCTGGCGGTTGGTGGATTCGGTGCGATCAATTGAGAGTTTCGGAACAAGGAGAATGCGAAGATCGCTGGTGGTGGCAGCCCGAGCCAAAACAACAACAACAACAACAACTATCACGTTGATCCATTTAAAAAAAAGCGTTTCTAATGCAACCGATTCGCGATCTGATGAAGCCTTCGAGCGATCGGTCGATGCAGTTATTTCAGCGCTGCCTCTTGTTGTTGCTCTCCGGTGGATTCTGCGGTGGACGAGTGGAAACGAGTTCTCCACGCACAGCGGTGATCGGTGATTTATTGGCTTCCGGCTGTGAAGTGGTCACTTTTCGTCGGACCGCTCCGTAAGTACGTACGTAAATGCTTCCATAAGCGATTCCCCACTGTCTCGTGTCTGGTGCCGTACGCACGCCTCAACATTGGAAGCCGTGTCCCGCGGCGGGCAGGGGGACGAGCGAGAACAAGAGCGAGCGAGATAGATTTATTACGGTTATGTTGTGAGTCGACGAGGGAGGGATTCGAGAATTCAATTGTTTGGCAAATTTGAGGCTCGCTGGGTTCTCCGCACTTCCTCATCCTCCATCTCCTTCGCCATCTCCTTATTCACTCTTCTTGGCCTTCTGAGCCGCTGTGTTGGTGTCAAGCGATATGATTTATTTCATGATATTTTGATAGGCTTCGAGAGGGTGTTGCCGTGAGTAGTCGTTTGCGATCGGATCTCCGACTCAATTGCAGTCTCATGCCAATAATTTATAGCATTCGAGATGGACATTTTTGAGATTTCGAGAAAATTTCTGGATTTAGTTATTCAATTAGTCATGGGTGAGTTTGATATCGTTCTCTTTTTTCGTTGATCTCCGGAGAATTGTCTTAATTCAAAGCGAAATAAGTTTACATCATTTTGATAGCATGCGACTTTTATGTAGCATGCAACTTTTGTGTGGCATGCGATTTGTTTATGGCTTGACTTCTTTATGAGGGACGAATTTTAGATTAGTTCATTATGACATTGATCATTTTATGGCATGTGCGATTTTTTATGGCATACGCGATTTTTATGGCGTGCGACTGATTTATGTAGAGGGACATCGTTTTTACAGTTAAAGGATTGATCTGAGGAAACGCATGCGTTTTTTTTTTTTTTAAATCGTGTGAGGTAATCTTTTCCAAATGAAAATTTATAATTGTCATTAAACGCAAATTGTTGCTGACTTTACGACGTCCATTAAAATCGATTTAGAAGTGTTGGAGTTCTTCTTCTCTATCTCGAATATAGTGTTGGAGTTCTTCTCCGCTATCTCGAATATAGCTATTAAATTTTAAGTGATTTTTGATAGAAATTTTATGAGCGAGAACATGAGTTTGCAAAGAGTCGGAGGAAGAGAGAACGAGTAATAAGAGAAAATAAGTGTACGAGGAATAGACAAAGAGTAGGATGACGGGAGAATGAGTAGAGGGGAGTGGAAAAGAGGATGAGGGAGAAGAAAGAGGAGCAGAAGAGAAGCATTAACAACAAAATCAATAAAAAGATCACCTTCAAGAAGAAAAAGAAGAAGAAGAGGCAATTATTGCGAACAATGTGGTCAGCTAATCCTTATGTTTATGGATTAGCAGGCTTTTAATTTGCGGTTTCTAGCTACGGCAACAACATTCACAGTAACAACAACAACGAAAAGTAGAACAACAACAATTACAACAAGAACAAATATATCAACAACAACTACATCAAAAACAACAGCAATAATGTTGCTGCTCCAGAACGGGATTTATCCTTTACTACATCCAGGTGTTGCTGCAACACTTGTTCTCATGATCTACAATCAGTTGATGAAATCTTTATCGAATTGTCGAGACTCGTGTCGAGTAAGTGTTGTTGTTTTTGTTTTTGTTGTTATTGTTGTTGCTGCTGTTGAGCTTCCACCAATGGATCTTACATAAGTGTTAGCAACACTGTTCGCTGATCGCGGAGATCAATCGATAGTGGAAATTGTTTAAATATTATTAAGATGAACACCAAGACGATGAAGAGAAAATTTGGGTTAATCTTTGTTTTCTTATCAGGAAGGAAAATTTTAAACAAATTTTTGTTGTAATATATTGTGCATTTTGTTGTTGTATTGGTAAGTGTTGCTACATCGATTGGTGTAAGCTATGGTGTTGTATTTGTTGTTTTTGACAATTTGGCTGCTGTTGTTTTAGCTCATTATGATGCTGTTGTTGCAATTCTGATTGATGTTGTTGTACTAGATGCATCTCATGTTGTTGTTGTACTACTTGCGACTCATGTTGTTTTTGTTGTTTTATTCCTGTTGTTACTTCCAACTAATTGCACACACCGCAATTGTAGCGGATTCTCTTCGTCGTCTACAGACAGACTCCAGTCTCCAGCAACAGGCTCAACAGGCCACGCCACAACTTCTTGTTCTTCTTCTCCTTGTCCGCCTTAATTTGGTGGGTACATGGTTGAACATCTGTATGTCTGACTGTCTATCTGTCCGGCTGTCATGTCCGAGGAATTCCTAATGAAGCCGATGATGAAAACAAACGTTGATTTGCATGCATCAAGCATCGATTTGCGTTAGGATTTTAAGATTTTAATGGAATTTAATTTCTGCCTGGAGACGATATTTTTGCATTCCATTTTTCTCACTCTTTCTCTGTCTCTCTCTCTCCCACTCACATTCTATATCGATGCGGGGGCCAAACACATTGGACATAAAAAATTATCATGGTAGAAATTATTCCAACAAAATCTTCACAACTTCCTTCCGTCCTGCCTTCCCCCCTGTAATCGAGAATTCAATTTCATGCTTCCTTCGGGTTAATTTCCACGACCTTCGTCTATCGCATTTATTTCCGTTTCACGATTCACGCGGAATGTGAGAAAAAATAAAAATCCCACATTTACATTCGGACAACGAACGAGACAAATGCTGAACGAGAGGGAGAGAGAGAGAAAGAGAGGGAGGGAGGGAGTTAGGGAGAGTGAGAGAGACAGACAGTAGTCGATCGTTGGTGATCTGGGCATCACAACCTTGGCTTCCGATTAATGGCAGTTCCTTCCGTTGAACTCGGTCGGCGGACAGGGAGAGGGACAGCACAAGTTGGAAGAGGACAGCAACATGAAAAGAAGGAGAATCGGTGGGCAGAAGGAAACGGTAGACATGAACTGAGATGGCAACAGGTGTCGGAAGACGATCACGGTCAAGTTCATGAACGTCATGATGAAGTCGACAGTCGACGGTTATTGTACGAACGTTAAATAAATGAATGACTGATGTAATGATAAAATGACACCACGTTAATTGAGTGAATCATCATGGTTCATATTAGTAAATTTATTAGTGATTTAAATGGCTGATTGAAAAGTACTCCAGAATGATGATTGAATGATTGATTGATTGATTGAATGAAAATTACCTAAATTATGAAAATTTCAATAAATTAGAGGTCGTCACGAATTAAGCTCCTTTTCTCGAAATAACGCGTATTTACGGAGTTACAGCCAATTTAAGACTTTTCACAAAATTTGCCTAAATTATGAAAATTTCAAAAAATTAGATTGAATGATTGATTGAATTATTGATGGAATGAATTGACCGATTGTTTTCATATTAGTGAATTTATTAGTGAAATGTTATTAGTTAAATGACTGATTGAAAAGTACTCTAGAATGATGAATTGAATAACTGATTGAATGATTGACTGAATGAATTTAAGATTTTTCCCAAAATTTGCCTAAATTATAATAATTTCAATAAATTAGAGGTCGTCACGAATTAAGCTCCTTTTCTCGAAATAATGCGTATTTACGGACTTATAGCCAATTTAAAATTTTTTACAAATTTGCCTAAATTATGAAAATTTTAAAAAATTATATTGAATTATTGATTGATTGAATGAAGAATTGACAGATTGTTTTATTGTAAAATATATAAATTCTTTGTATGTATGTTAAATTTAAAAATGTTATACATGTTTAAAAATGTTTAAAATATGTTATACAAAATGTTCAATTAAGATTTGAATGAACGGTTGATTCTTTGAATTATTGATATATTGTTGGATTGAACGGTGAATTTATTGTTTGATAAATTGAATAAATTTTTGTAAACTTTTAAAAATAGAAAATATTGAATAAATGAATTGATAAAAAGCAACATTCAACATTTAATGATTGACAGCATATAAACAACGAACGCTTGGTTTAACAACCAAACTATCATCGACTGAACGATCATTCATACTGAATGACCGAGGAATCGACTGAACGAACGTTCACTTCGCCAAATGACTGAACGAACGATCATTCGAGCAAATCATCGATAAATACAAACAACGAACGGACAATCGGCCGAATGATCGATAAACGGAAAGAACGAACAAGAGAGAGATAGAATGAACTACCCGATGGCTGAAACGATCGAACGGATGCAATCGAAGCAACTAATTGCGGTGGAGTGCGGACTTAATAAAGTGTTGATTAGCAAGCAATAAAAAGGCAGGAGGCATCACTCGGCATTAAGACGTTCTTCCTCCTCTCCTCCTCCTTCTTTTCTGATTGCCATTCCTACTCCTGTTGTTGTTGTTTTTATTGTTGGCTATCATCTCTGTTATTGCTGTTCCTGGTGCTACCTCGATCGGTGTTATTGTTACTGCTGTTGTGGCAAATATATCATTGATCAAGCGTAACGAAAGCCAACAAGTAACGAGCGGAGAAGAACAAAAATAAATACAATAACAACAACAGATAATACAACAACTAATACAACAACTACTACAACAACGACTACTACTATAACTACAGCAATAACTGCAACAATATCTACAACAATAACTCCACCAACACCTCGAAACTTCTCATCCACCTCCTTCAACTTCAACTCCAACTTTATCGTCTGAGGGTTAAGTGTCGGCACTTATTGTTGTTTTTGTTGTTATATTATGATGTTGTTGTTGTTGCTATTGTGAGTGTTATGGCAATTGTTGTTTGAGTTTCTCTGGCTTGTAACTCCTATTCCTCCTCCATCTCTCTCTCTCTACTCTCTCTCTGTGTTAAACTCCAGCGTTGAAAGTGAAGATCGATTTGGCTGATCTTGCCAACAACAAAAACAATAACAACAACTGACACCAGCACTGCTGGCGCTTGTGTCCCTCTGATGTTATTGTTGTTGTTGGTGTTGAAGTTGCCATTGTTGTTGTTGCTGTTGTGGCTGATGAAGTCACGATTTTTCCACCTTGCAACTTCCAGCGTTTTCTTTGGTAAATATTTGCTTGATTTGTCTTGATCTTGACCATTTAGAGGTACGATGTTTGTTTTTCTTATTGTTCATGTTGTTGATGTTGTTGTTGCAGGTGTTGGCACTGTTGTTGTTGTTGTTGATCCTCAAAGGTCGTCATATCCTTCATCATCATCGGCAGTACACGGTTGGCTTTTATTGAATTATGACTGCAGATGCGAAGCGCCTACCGAAGCACGATGCACTTGGCAACAACAACAATAACGGCCATAATAATAACAACAACGTCAAAAAGAACAACAACATTATTATCAACAACAACAAGAAATGTTTATACAACAACAATAACAATATTGTATTAACCAATCATCTTTATCATCTTATCATGATCACAAATTGTGTATGTTGTCGATGGTGTTGGCTTTTATGTATTTGTATTTGTTGTTAATATTGTTTATGTTGTCATTTTTTATTTCTTTGTATTTGTTGTTTTTGCTTTTGTTATTGCTTTTGCTTTTGTTGTTTTTTGTATTGTAGTTGTCGCTTTTCTTTGTCCCATCACAGAGGAAACTTTTCCTGTTGGAGGTCAAAAGCGACGGAGGTCGCAATTGTTACTGTCATTGTTGTTGTCTTTTTTGGAATCCTCACCCATCCACCGATCATACGACAAACTTATCGATCGATCGACCAGCTGGTAGGTGGTGCTCGGATCACTGGGGTTGCCTGGTAAGGTCTTTTTAATATGCTGCCAAGTCAATTCATTCGAATTTCTATGCACGGTATTGTCTTGCTGCACAGGGCACAAACACCAATCGTTTTCACGATCTCCAATAGTCATCGGGATAACTAGTCATCATCATGATCACCAGTGGGCGCCACGATCTCCTCTGGACATCCACGATCACTTCATGGCCTCCACTCTTAATGAAGATCATTTGATTAGTAATGATGGAGCTTCCTCAACAGATCCTAAACCATCGTAAACCTTTGGCCGCCTAAGCGCAAAGGTCTGCCCCACCACGATCGTTGACCTCGGAAATTAATACCTCCGAGAGGAAGTTCAACGCACACAGGAAGTTCACATCAGAAGCTTCTTAAATAAATATTATGCTAAAATCCGGTGACTTCCTTCGTAAAACACGCAACTTTCAATATACTTATTTTCTACTGAAAATTGCGTAATTTTTGGTCATGGTGACAAGATTTGTTTAAATGTGAATTTAATCAGAACATAAAAAATGTTAGCTTTTGCTTTTCATCGTAATGAAAAACCTCTAAAATACAGCTTACAAAACGCACTGATCTATACAGAGGTTGATCCACTCTATGATAAATGATATTTCATCATGTTGAAGGTTTTCGAAAGTCACGTTGATATTCATAATTAGAGGTTTTTTTGTTCTGTTAAAACCATTTGTAGTATTTATTGTTTGTTTGACAATTGTTTAGAAAAGCTCCATTTTCAATGGACATTTTGAATTATTTGGGAAAATGTGGAAATCTAATTGTAAGGTAGCATGATCGATGTTCTGCTCTTATTTTTCGTTTAATTAGGGTCTAATTCAACAACCATCAAGAGATTCTTTGGTATAGCATTATCATAGGTTACATAGATAACTTCACCGTTGAAGGTCTGAAAATATAAAAAAAAAATTCAATAATTTTGTAAAATCATTATAATGACCTTCCTATGACCTACTGTTGCTTTGAATACTCAGATTATCCTTTGTACTTTCCAACTTAATAACTTTTCTCGACTCTTTAAAAGTTCCTTCACCCTGTTCCAAATTTTCCTCTTCTCATCATCCCCACTATTTTCCAACTCTGACTTTCATGGTGACCCTTACCATTGGCTTGAGCTGACCTTTCTAGACCTCTCTCCTCTATTCGACTCTCCCATCGTTTTGGATCCATTCTTTTTCATTTATTTGGTTCCAACCTTTTCAACGTTCTTCATTTCCGGATGTGTTGGTATGTACTTGTTTCTCTATTTTCTTGTTGTTATTACCAATGTTGAATATACTAATGTTGTTGTTTTTATTGCTATCCTTGCTATTGTTGTTGCTACCAATGCTATTGTTACTGGTATTCATGTTATTCTTGCTATCAACATTATTGTTGTTGTTACCTCTGCTATTACTATTACTCTTTGTAGCAACAATGATTCTAGTTCCGGTCAGTTTACCACACAACAACAATAGAAATTTTTGTCAAAGCTTCATGATCAGCGACCGATCGTCGAACAGCAACAACAACCAACTAGGGAACGGTGGCCGGTCGCCGTGAGGGGTGCATAAAATTATGAGCAGCATACGATGGAAGCTTTTGCTCGCATCACCTTCAAATGAGAGACCATCGGACCCACCTCGAAACCCCCCTCCCCCACTGCCCACGTGAGCGATGATGTTGACTCCCGCGACAAACACATTGACGATCGTGATAACAATGAATTTCTGCACAGCCCCAAGGCAGCAACTGTTGCTGTTGTTTCTGTTGCTTTGGCGGCGATCATTGAAACGTGAAGCGTGGCCAGAGTCTGCCGACGTCGTCGTCGCAGCGCTCACTGTACAGCGCGACGTCGACGCCGCCAGAAGGGTGATCGCCACCGCCGATTGATCGCTGTTCGCTGGGCGACACTCGAGCTCGTGCTGGTTCTGCTAGTGGTTGGTGGTGGTGGTTGGTGGTTGCCATTGGTGTTGGAGGGATATCAGTAACAACAACAACAATAAACAGTGTGTTGGGTGGACGAGGCGCGGCCTCCGTCGCCTGAGTGCGCGACCCGAGCTCGTCGTCTGGGTGCGTGATCGTGTGAGTGGGTGCCGGGAGTGGGTGGGGGTGACGCTGGCGGCGACAGTTGCTGCCTGCCTGCCTGCTTGCTCTGGAAGCCGCAATTATTACACCTGTGCCGACCGACGCGTCGATCCCTCGGGCGACACCAACACTAGCGCGATTTCGGCCCTCAGTCGCAGCCGCCGTCGCTGTCGTCGTCGCCGGTGCTGGCGGCATCGGAAAGAACTGATTTACATTTGAGTGTGTGATGTATTGTGATAATATTGTTGTTGTTGCTATTGTCATTGTTGTACCTTGTAGTTGTTGTCATTGTTGTTGTATCTTGTAGTTGTTGTTGTATCTGTGTAGTTGTTTTTGTTACTCAAAGCACTCCTAATTAATTTCGAATGCGTGCATTTTTTGTACTCTTATTTTATTTGAATTAAATACCATTGTTGGTGATGTTAATATTCCGATTGTTATTGTTGTTGTTGGTATTCTGATTGTTATTGTTGTTGTTGATATTCTGATTGATGTCTACCTCCACCTGTGGCATGCTGTTGGTGGTCATTCGTTCGCTCGTCGCCATCGGCAACAGCGGCAGCAGCAACATAAACTCCTCCACCATTCAACGCAATCGAAGGCGATCGGCGACGACAGCAAATTTAGTTCGTCGCGAAATTTCCCAACGATCGGTTGAGTTTTCGAAACAACAGTTTCCCAACATCGAAAAAAATTCGAAAATCCCATCGCGTATCCTGCGGCCTCGTGTGTGTCCTGCGAGTGAAATTTCAAGATCACAATTTGAGATTTTTTTCATTTCAAAAATTACGAAATATTTTAATTACCAACACCAGCTTAAACATAAAACTTTAACTTAAACCAGTGAAACTAATTTTGAAATAATAAATTATAATATTTCAAATATCAATTGTGTGTCCTCGATTGTGCAGCGAATGGATCATTAGTGGATTATAAAAGTTACAATTTGAATATTTAATTTTCTCAAGTGTAAGTGGAATGTGAAAATTACGAAAAACAAAATATAATACTTTAAAATAAATATTATATTGCTTAAAAAGGACAAAATATTAGTGCTATTATAAGCTATAGTTATATAGCAATAATTAACAATAAAGACAATCGGAAAAATTAAAATTAATAATTATTATCATACAATTTATAATTATATTGTGACTTTTGAAAAATAATTTTCATTAAAGACGTTAAAACCCGACTACAAAACTTTAAAAAATATGATGTGGTATAATTTTTACCGCAACAATTTTTTAATTTTTATTATTAGAAACAATTATAAATTTGACTTTCTAAGAGTGAATTTTTTTTAGGAAATTTACTTAAAAATGTTATTTTGTTACTTGACACAATTAATTAATCCTTTCAAGGACCTTACTTCATGACTAGAAAATTTTCATTATTCAAGTTTTTTCTGAATATGGATTGAGAAACAATATTATTCGGAATTTCCAACAAAGTTTTCCAAATTAAATCAAACCAGAACAACTTCAAAACTGTTTTAATTCCAGAATGTATTTTATCAATATTTTATTGCAGTTCTAAACAGATTTAACGATGATCGTCAAAGATCCAACGTTATACCATATTCAACTTCAGTACTTTGTACTTCCAATAAATGAGATCACTTTAGAAAACTTTAGGCTCGATATATTTTATTGCGCTTACTGTAACATTAATGAAAACTATTTTCTATTATCGATCGATAATGCAAGAACGTCGCCAGCTTAATGAGCCAATAAAGAAGAGAATTCGAGATCTGTGTCATTGATTTCACTGCAATCATGAGGGAAAACAAAACCCATCCCAGCTTAGAACCCTCACTTGACGATACCGACTTTCTACTAAAATCCCGTTCATTGGAACACGATCAACATGATCGCGAGCACAAAAAAACATAAAATGCATAGAATGGGTGGAAGTTAGCATCGATTTCTCTGGCCCGATCGGACCAAGTACCAAGTTCACAATGGGTTCCAACCCAACTAACGGTTTCGCACCGATTTCCACTAGAATCCATTCATTAGCATGACAAATGGTGCACTTCTCCACCCCCAACGGGAGGAGGAGGTGGAGCAACGGATAAAAGAACATTGAGAAATGGTCCGAACCGTTCGAATCGAATGCCAATGACAACGAGTCCAGCGAGTGTTGTGTGTTGGTGGTAGTGGCGTTGCCACTTTTATCTACTGGTCATCATAGTCGTCTGACGACTTGTTGTCGCGTCAAATGCAAAGTGGTTCCACTTCACGTTTAGTTCTTGTTGTGGTTGTTGTTGTTCTTTCTTTTGATGGACGTCGACGATTTCTGAAATTCTGAAAAAAATCTCTAACAAAAAACCGGAACTTGCATCCGGAGTTTGGGACTGAGTTCTTGTCACCGTTGTCCATGGGCCAATGTTGTGTTGTTGTTGGCGGTGGTGGTGGCGGTGGCTTATGATTATCGCCGCCATTTCGTTACGCGTCGTGAGCAGACTGAGCCAACCATCGGCCATCAGCCGCCCCTCCCTCCCTCATCAGCACCCTCTGTCCAACAGGTGGTGAATTCCACGACTCCAACTCGGACTTCATTCAAATCAGTTTGGCGGTCGATTTTTTAGTTTTTTTTTTTGTAATTCCGAAATTCAACTGTTGGAATCCGTGCGCCATCCACTGTAGAGGAACGGATGCGGGAGTGTGAGGGAGACGGCCTGAATATCATTAATTGAGGTCAAAACTCGACGTTATTGATGTCGACAATTTTCCCTTCGTGTGATGGCCACGCATTTTACAATTAGTTGGCTTTTTGTCGGTTTTTTTTTTTAAATTATGGTAATTCTGCAATTATTTCATATCGTTCTGTTTGTCGCAATCAGTGATCTGAATTTCATCATGACAGATTCGAATTTTTTGACCAGCGAAGCGAGACAAGCGGTATTTGAAGCCACATAATTCGGACCGAGATGGTTTCGACATCCTGATGTTCCTAGAAAAATTATTCCAAAGTATTCAATAATAGTCAATCCTTCTACATTCCTTAACTTTGGTCATTCTTGAAACTAGAAAAATTGATGAAAATTTAGGTCTACAAGTAAAATTTCCATAATTTTATTTTCTCTTACAGTGACCATTGTCCCCAGAGTCGGTGCCATGTGGTTAAATGCGAAATAATGCATCGAACCAGTGCGTCCGATAAATAGAGTACCGAAAGTTTTTTCACGGATTCCACAAAAAAGCTTTCGAACGAAGCCCAATCGAATCGATGGAGGGAAAAATGACGAAAACCAAAAAGCAATTAACTTGGCTCATCATTGCAGCCATATTTAGTATTAGTTACCAACGGGTCGATGGTGAGTCTGACTTTTTTTTTCAAACTATTGAACACCCAAAACAAATTTAATTCCTTCAATTTCAATTAAAATCAGCACAAACGACTTGTAAAAATGGTCTGGGGCGAGTTCTTTATGAACGCCTGCCGAACCAACAGCTCCAGGGCTACGACGACGATGTGGTCCGCGACACGGCCCCACCCTTCCGCGTGCTCGAGAAATGCCAGGATCTGTGTCTGCGCGATCGCACCGGCACGAACAACTTGGTGCGTACCTGCACCAGCTTCGACTTCCAGCCGGGCAGCCGGATCACGTCGTTCGGCACCACCACCGAGTACGAGGAGTCGCTCTGCTATCTCACGTCCGAACAGTCGGGTCCCGAGGGCATCGGTAGCCTGATGCTCGTCCCGAATAGTGTGCACTTCAATGAGATTTGCCTCACATGTAAGTGGAGACTACTCCCCTCATCACATGACAACATGACATGACAACCATCATCAGCATCATCATCATGATGGTCTCATGATCATGATCCACTCTTAGACAAACACATGTTGGTCGTGATCATGATCCAGTCTTAAGCAAACACAAAGACAGGCGTTCTTGGACATGGCCAACGACAGAGACAAAGTGGGGACCGCGGGTTGTGGGGAGACATGAAGAAGAGCTTTGGTCAAGGTTAATTAATATTTACTCGATCGTTGTCGTTGTGGTTTTTGTTGTCCCATTGCAGCCAGTCGTCCGGAACGCGAGTGCCCAAGTCGTCGCTATGTCTTCGAGAGGCATCCACGCAAGAAATTGAAATTGCCAATTTCGGACATTAAAGAGGTAAGCATCAAAAGAGTGAGGGGGGAAATACCATGCTCATGGTTGGACTAAGATATCGAATTGCATTCTTGTCCTGTCCTGGCCATGCTCCAGGCCTTGCCGGACCTGAATGGAATGGTTTCGATCGTCCAACGGACGTTAATGTAAATCAGAGAAAACAAATCGACTACTCTTCCATTTACAGATCACCGCGGCCAATCGTTCGGACTGCGAGGACAAGTGCTTGAATGAGTTTTCGTTCGTCTGTCGCTCGGCCAACTTCGATTCCACCATGCGTTCCTGCACCATCAGCAGGTTGGTAGATTACTCGATAGAGATCGACCGGAAGTCGATCGATTCAATTCAATTCATTGCGATTCAATTTGTTTCGATTCGATTCGAGTCGATTTGTTTCGGTTTGATTTGGTTGGGGAGATACCATAACTTTTTCATTGTCATTGCAGATTCACGAGACGCACGCATCCCGAGCTAATGGAAGACGATCCCAATTCGGATTATCTGGAGAACACGTGCTTGAACGGTAGCCAATGGTCATAACTTATTCTGATTCATTGATATGCATTTTCTTTCTCCTTTCCTTCTCTCTCTCTCTCTCTCTCTCTCTACCTCACTCTCTTTCGTTCAGCCGAGCGTCGTTGCGACGGACTCGCCGTCTTCGTCAAGGAGGAGAACAAACGCCTGGGCGGCCCCTTCGAGGTGGACATTTTCAACAACATGACCCTGGAGGAATGTCAGACGATGTGTCTGCGGGCGGAGAAGTAAGTCATCGTTCCCTTGGGGGTCCGGTCTCCTGCACCGACTCCTTCCAAGTCCGATGGAAACTCCTAATTAACCGAACAACCGAACTCATGCTCCTACCCACACACACACACACTCTCTATCCCGCAGGTATTTCTGTCGCTCCGTTGAGTTCGATGACCAAACGAAGCAATGCCTTCTTTCGGAGGAGGATTCCATCTCCCAAAAGGACGACATCAGCATCAGCTCGAGTCCGACGCATCATTTCTACGACCTCGTGTGCCTGGACAATCGTAAGTACTCCAATGAGTTTTCTGTTCACTTGCAGGGGTTTTACGTTAAATTTCAGCTAAATAAGGCTCAAAATATTTTGTCAACATTCATTAAGTTTCAATAGGTTTCGTTGTTCGGTTCATTGGATTTCGTTAGTTCATTCCGTTTAGTTATGTTTAGATCCCATATCAACAGCAGAGTCTTCCGCATATCTTCGCCCAATGGGTCAATGGTATTGGGGACCATTAACACTTGGCTATCAAGGAACGAGCTCCGTCTGTCCCTCCGACTAATTGCGCAACATGTCTGCGATGTCCCATCGCCTCCGTTCCGTCCTCTACAACTCGTCCTCTCCCTCTCTGTCACACCACCTAGTTTTCGCTGTCTTCTTTGTGTCGTTCTGTTGCTGCTTCTGTGATTCGGATTATTATTGTTGTTGCCGTTGGTTGGATTATTGTTGTGGCTGTTGGTTGGTTTCTTATTGTCTCTATTCGGTTTCTTATTGTCGCTGTTCGGATTCTTATTGTCGCTATCCGGTTTCTTATTGTTGTTACTCGGATTGTAATTTATATTATTTTGATTCTTTATTTTTGTTATTTGGATTCTTTATTTTTGTTATTCGGCTTCTTATTTTTGTTATTCGGATTATTGTTGTGCTTATCATTGGTATTCGTGTTGTTGTTGTTGTTGTTGTTATAACATTGTACCATTTCAATTGCAGAACGCACCAACGATTATCCGGATAATTCCGTCACCTCGCATCTCTTCTCCAGCGGCCGTCGTCCCGACACCGCCTTTCAACGCTACAGGAACTCTCGTCTCGGCGGCGAATTCCACTCGGAGATTACGGGACGCTCGCTCAGCGAATGCTTGGACGAGTGCCTGCGTCAGACGAGCTTCCAGTGCAGGTGAGTTCGCAATGGTGGTAATTGAATGTGGAAGATTACATTTAATGGGCCAAGAGCAAGAGGGGGGGAATCACCACAGGACTTGGCTAACTAAGAACAAGCGACGTGGTCCGTGATCGTGAGGCTCGTGGCGAGAATTCGAAAGCGAATCGCGGCCAGGAGTCGTTCATGCGAACGGTTGACTGGCGCCCCGCTTAATGTTCAAGCAATTAAAAGACGCGGCGAGAAATTGAAAAAGGATTCCCTCACGGTTCGGGTGAACGATCGGTCGGTCTGTTGTCTGTCTGTCTGTCTGTCTGTCTGTTGGTCAGTCTGTAACGGAACACCATCGGGGACAACATATTCCATGGACGAGCGCCAAATAGAGAAGCGACTTCTTACTTACTGCTACTGTTCATTGCTCAGCGGTCGCTAAAAGAAATCCGACATCGTCTGATTACCACAATTCACTAACACCACATCTTCTTTCCTCTTCCCTCTTTGTCTCCATCTCCCTCAATGTACAGATCGGCGGTCTACAGCGATCGCTTTCGAACGTGCCGCCTGAGTCGCTACAACCAAAAGGACGGCATGCGAATTATTTACGATGCCGATTACGACTACTATGAGAATTTAATGTGTAAGTTGGAGTCGCAGCCTCCTTCGTGATCGTTGATCATTCACTTAATTCGTGGATATCTCTATCTGTCTCTTCCGAAGTGAATGTCGTGGGCGGCAGCGGCGATAGCGATGGACACGGTGGCTCCTCGCCCGGCACCGGTGGCCATCGGCCCGGTGATCAGTCGGGAAGTAATTGGCGTCCACCCACCAAGGATGATGATCGTTACGGCGGCACCGGCGGCACCAACACAGGTGGATGGCAGTCGTTATCCGGGCCCGGGCAGCGATCTTGGGCGGCCCTACGATCGTTATCCGGACACACCCAACGATTATGGTGCGTATTCTTCGGACACAATGTCACTCAATCCTTAACCGAATGTGTCTCTAATCGCTATTAAAGTCACGCAGGTCACCTAGTTCTAAATGAAATTCGGATTAGTCTTTTGACCAAATATTCACCTAAACACACACTCGAGCTAACTCACTAACCCTTTTAACACCACGCCCCTTGACTCTTCGTAGATCGTTATCCGACGCCAGGCGGCGGAGATCGCGGTCGGTATCCATCAACGAATCCTCCATATGACGATCGATACCCAGTGGATGGTGATCGTAACCGATATCCAGGCGAACGTTTTCCAGGCGGCCCAGATCGAGATCGTTATCCGGGAGGAGCAGATCGAGATCGTTATCCCGGAGGAGCAGATCGAGATCGTTATCCCGGAGGAGCAGATCGGGATCGCTTTCCCGGCGGACTCGATCGAGATCGTTTCCCCGGCGGACCGGATCGGGATCGTCTTCCCGGCGATAGAGACAGAGATCGGATTCCCGACGATCGCGACCGAGATCGCTTTCCGGATGGGGGAAGCGGACGATATCCGGATGAGGAACGATATCCGCCACGTGATCGGTACGCCGATCGATTTCCGGATCGTTATCCCGATCGCTTTGGTGATCGTGACCGCTATCCAGATCGGTATGGTGATCGTGATCGTTACCCCGATCGTTATGGCGATCGTGACCGCTATCCACCCGGCGACGATGGACGCTATCCGCCCCGGGACAGATACACGCCCTACCGGCCGGCGGGACGTTATCCACCTGTAGGGGAGAATGGGCTGCCGGGCGATCTGCCGCACACCCGACCATATCCACCGGGAGACGAGTCGCCGTATCGGCCGTATGGACCCAGCTCACGCTATCCCGAAGATCGATATGCCAGCCGCTATCCGCCCCGCTACCCGCCGACCCGAGACCCCGTGGGCGGCTACACCGGGCGCGATGCCCCCGACAGCGTCTTCCCCGACCGACGATTCCGACCCTCGTCCTACGACTCCCGCTACCCGCTCGTACCGCCAGGACCACGGGTGCCGCCATCGCGCTATCCCGCCGGCGAAGGCTCTCGCTATGGACCGGACGCTCGCTATCCGCCCGACGAGATCATTCACAGCGCCCGCCGACCCGAACCGGATTCGGCAAAGCGCTATCCGCCCGCTCCGCTGGTCCCGCCCACGCCCATCAGCAAATATCCCTCGTCGCCGAATCGCTTCCCGGTAGGTAATGATCGTTATCCGGTCGATATTTACAAGTACGGCAATCGATATGGCAGCTCCGCACGACCAGGTACGTGGACACTACTAATTGCTAATCTCTCTCTCGTTCCTACTCTAATCGAAATAACATGCTAACCTCTCGTTCACATAACCATTACCAACACGATCACCCCCATCGACTTCAACCTTCCGCTTGAATCCGTCCAGGTTACGATCGTCCACCGCCGCCCTACTACGATCTGGACTACGATGAACGCTACGGCGAACGCGACCGCTATCCGGACAGAGATAGGGATCGCGATCGCTATGCTGATCGGGATAGAGATCGCGATCGTTATGGCGACCGGGACAGGGACCGCGATGGACCTCGTTATGGACCTGCGCCCTACGATCGTGAATACGACAGCCCCCTGGGCAGGCGGCCCATTTCGTCTGGGCCCCCAGGCTACCCACCGTACGAGAGTCCCTTCAATCGTCCCTACGGTGGTGGCGGCGGCATCAGCCCCATTCCGGATGATCCCATTCGACCGCATCATGGAGGTTTGGCACCGCCCTCGCCCTACGGAGCCGTGGCGGGAGGAGGCGTCGTCGGCGGTGGGGCCGGTGGGTTGCCGCGTCCACCGTTGACGCGCTGCGAGGAGAGCGACAACTTCAAGCAGGTTGCAGCGCGGCACAAGATGAGGCGACCCTTCGTGCGACGAGCCCTCACCGTGCCCTCGCTGATCCAGTGCGAACGCGAGTGCATCGAGAGTCGTGACTTTGTGTGCCGCAGTTTTAATTACAGGTAAGTGCCGAAAGATCCTCCTCGATCGAGATTATCCAATTGATTCCGTTCGATGTCTCGCAGGGATTCGGCGGCCTCATCGTACGACGAGCGCGATCTGCCCAATTGCGAATTAAGTGATCGCGACTCGCGCGAATTGGACGTGCACGATCCGAATGTATTCGATGCCGCCAACTACGATTTCTACGAGCGCAGCATCGGACGAAGCGACGGCGAGTGCATGGATGGTGAGTATCAGAGTGTGGAGAGGATCACCAAACGAACCGAAATTACATTATATTTCACACTCACAGTCACGCAGACGTGCAACGAGGAAGGCATGGAGTTCACGATTCGCACGCCCGAGGGATTCCTGGGGCGCATTTACACCTATGGCTTCTACGATAGGTTCGTCTCGAGATTATGATATTGATATGGTTTAACCTTAAAGCACTGTTTTTGTCTTCCCTTCCAGATGTTTCTTCCGCGGCAACGGCGGCACCGTGAATGTCCTTCGCATCAGCGGTCCTCAGGGCTACCCAGACTGCGGTACCCAACGAGTATGCAAATGTCTAATCAAACAATGCAAATAAATATACATATCTTCTTTTTATATTTCTCTCGATTCCCCCCGTCTTTTGTGTATGTTTCACTATTTTAGTACGGTGACACCCTGACCAACATTGTTGTTGTCCAGTTCTCCGATAACGTGCAGACGAGCCGTGACAAGCGTTACAACCTGACGTGTGTGTTCCGTGGGCCAGGCGAGGCGGTGGTCACATCGGGCTACATTGGAGCAGGGTATGTTCAGTGAGCGAATGAGGTGTGAATGGTGATCGCATGGCTCAGATTGAGCGAAGACCGAAGCCCACTTTTAGGCTTGAGGTTCCTTAAGATCGTCGAAGCTTCTTTGCTTCTGCGAGCTTTTATACATGTAGCTTAGACTAGAATTTTTGTATAAACATATACTCAGATTATGTTTAATATATATTTCGATTATACTTAGATTGTTATTTTAGAACGTTTGAAGAATTGTTTTTTTTTTGCTGTAGCGGTCTCTCTGTATCTGTGTAAATATTGAAACCTTTCCTATACCAAACCCTAATTTTAAGTAGATGCTCACTAATCAAAGTATTCCTTGCTTCAATCTCTTGGGCAAACAAACGGAGACAAAAAAACAGAAAGGATGACTTTCGATATTTTTTGTCTCCTGTTTTGTTGCCACACTCACTATGTGTTTCTGTATGAAGTCTCTCTGATCCCGACAGATCCGGCAGCCCCATACCGATCGAGTATCTGCCAGCCGAGAACACGTTGAGCTCGAAGGTTCGTTTGATGATTCTGTATCAGGGACGTCCGACCACCACCATAGCGGTGGGAGATCCGCTGACCTTCCGCCTCGAGGCTCAGGATGGCTACAACCACGTGACGGACATTTTCGCTACGAATGTGGTGGCACGCGATCCCTACTCGGGTCGCAGTATACAGCTCATAGATCGTTTCGGGTGAGTCATTTTATGATGGGGTTGAAAAATATTTGTGAAACTATGTGATTTTCGTCTCTCAGTTGTCCTGTCGATCCATATGTCTTCCCCGAGTTGGATAAACTGCGCGATGGCGACACTCTGGAGGCCCGCTTCAACGCCTTCAAGATACCCGAATCCAACTTCCTGGTCTTCGAGGCGACAGTGCGCACGTGCAGAGACGGGTGTCAGCCCGCCTACTGCCCCGGTCCGGCTGGACGACAGGAGCCGTCATTCGGACGTCGGCGTCGTTCGCTGAACGAGACCGAAGCGGAAACGGATGTGGCCACGGAGGCGGCGGAGCCGGTGGCCGAACGACTGATCGACGAAATTGCAGATGTGAACAGCACGACGGTCACTGCCACGCTGGGGGATTTCAACAAAAGTAGGTTCACGACAAATGTATGTACTGTGAGTTATTCCAAATGTGACTGTTGTTTTTAGCATCCGAAACGCCGGAAAAAACACTCGAGCCGGAGGAGCCCGAGCAAGTGCGGGAAATGATCGAGGTAGGTTTCTTGGATCACAGGCGAACTGATGATTTGAATGGTGTGTAATTCTGCAGGTTTTTGAGACACGCGAGGAAATCGAGAAGGAATCCTATCCACGGAAGCTGGTCGCTCCGGTGGAGACGGTGTGCATGTCGCCCTCGGAATATCACGGCATGATCACGGCCATTATCCTGCTCATGATACTGCTCTTCAGCATCACCTTGGTGTCCGGCCTGGCCTACAGGTAGAAATGGGAAAAACGACTTTTAAAAATTGAATTGAAATGTAATTGTTGCAGACGTTACTGGAAGACCATGTCGAAGAATCGGATCGCCGATCGTCACTCGCCGGTCCATTCGTTCGGCCACTCGTCGATCAGGACGCACGAGCGCTTCAGCGAAATTGGACACATGCCTGGCGGCAGTGCGAGTGCGACACCGAACCGAGCCGCCTCCGGGTTCAGGGCCAACATGTCCATGTTCGGCGGCACCCTGCACAAGACATTCGCAACTGGGTGGGTAATTATTTTTGTATTCCTCATATAATTTCTATTGCTTTTCGTTTTGTATTCGACTTTATGAAATATAAATTAAAAATGCGATCAATCATTGTTTCGAATGTCACAGAAATTTAGCTCGCATGTGTCAGTTGCCAGTGATGAACCCCATCCGCAATGCAGGCAACAATAATCATCAGTTTGACGATCCTAGCGAGCCCATATACACCGATCCGTCGTTGTTCGAACGCTCTAGGTTTGTATAGAGTGACAAACACACAAAAGCCAAACCCCTTCACCAAACACACTTTCATAAATCCATGCATACACATAAGAAACGAGAACCATATCGGAAGCCATCATCATACCATTTTCCAATAGATTATAGAATGTATTTCAAAGCGGAAGGAAACAGGTCAGCGGCCATTTTGTAAATATTGCAAATTAGATACTGACTTTTTCATTTAACATTCATTTTCACTCATCACAAACATCATCATTGTTAGTATAACCATAATCATAGTCATAATCATAATCACAATCGAAGACAATTGCAATTGCGAGCTTTGTCACAGCGGCCATCGCGTCCACCAGCAATTTGGCACTTCATCGAGCAAAACTCAGCCTGTGTGGCACAGAGTTCCGGGAACGTCATAAATTCTGCAATCGAGAACACATTATCACCTAATCCTGACATCAATGTCAATAATCGTCATCCACCTCGCTGCACTCACCTTCTTGGGCATTCGTCAAGACAGTAGTAGAAATAATGCAAAATAAGACCACCATCAAGTAGAGGACCCTCATTTTCATCAGAGACAATTTCGAAATGTTCTTCCCTCGACAATTATTCTGTTTCTAATGTCGACACTTGACATCGGTCCCATAATAAAAATCGATTTGCTTAGAACGAAAGCTTTTCGAATTCTTATCAACAAAAAGTTCCAATAACTCAACTAAGAATAGACATTAATATTCGCATTATCGACGTTTAAAATGTCTTGCGGTGATATATAATATCATTACGAGTACATCTACTCGAACGAAAGATTATCAATATAATCTGGCATAGCATCAGATTTCGGTTTCACGTAAACATTTGAAGCGGAAAGTTCGAACAGCTGCTGCAATATGATTTCCTATATAAGACATGTCTCACAATTTATACTACAGTTCTATGAAAGACGTTGGGGATAATGAATTAATCACCAAATAATACTAAAATAAATTTTTCTCACTCTTCCAAGGCCCGGGGAAAATAATGCAATAACATTTTTTTAGCTTTAAATTAGCCTCATGGTCTCATCTTGAGAAATACGTAATTCGAATTCCCGTTTCCCTGACGTAATACCAATATAATGACTGCTATACAAAGGTTATCATTACCACGGCGTGGGCGTGTGTCTACAGAACACGCAATATGCGTACAGCACTATCGCGAAAAATGCACCCAATCAATACAAAGGGCAAGACGTGTTCGCACGTAGAGTTTCTCTAACAAAAAACCACTAATTGCGCATTTCAAATATATATTCCCTTACGTATGTTTATAAGTCAAAGTCAATATCCTTGTACTTTCAGATCCTTGCGCAGTCTCAACATGGAAGCCGATAGTGAACATGATCAGCAGCAGCAGATACAATTACAACATCAGACTTAAGCCACAACACCTCCAACCAGCAAAGGGATGACATCCCAGTATTTACACCAAATTTTAGATGTAAATAGTCTTAAAATGAAGTTAAAAACTTTTCAAAAAACACTAAAACAATATAAAAAAAAACTAAAGCTACACTTACTTCTAAGTTTACACGAAATAAGATACGATGCAGAATTGAATGACTACTCTTACATATACATATAATTAAATACATACTGCATTTTCTTAAATAATATTAATAATTCTCTCCTTAGTATAGTCTTAACCTACTGCTTAAATCTAACTGAAGCTAATAAAGTTTAAAAGAAATTGAAAGTCAGAATTTAACCATTTAGAGATCATAAATGAAATGGAAGCTCATACAGGTTGCATCTGTGATCACTGCTCTTTTGTAACGAATACCAAAAAGTTAAACCAAATTACTAGAACTACCTTCGAAAACATTTTTAATTCGCACCTGTACACATTCTCGCTCTCCTCTCTTTCTGTCACTGTCTCTCTCCGTTTTCCATATCTGACTCGTTTTTAAAGTTATTATATACATTTTAAGAACCAAATCCACAAAAAATATAAATGCTAAAAAGTCGTTCACAAAGTTTTGTGGCTACTGAATGACGATTTCAGCTCATACCAAATATATATATGCGTTTTTAATAATTGTTCCAAACTACTATTTCTATACATGAATATCTTATATTAATAGCGACGCAGTTTTTATAATTCTCGTATAACTACTTTATATAGACTTAATAAAAGGTATTTTCAAATAACTAAATGAAATGTTTCCGTTTTATTTTCAATGGCTTTGATTATATTTTGTTGTGAAATATGCAGTAGTGTATTTCTTTGAATTATAGTGTGCTGTTTTGAAAGAAAATGTTGGTGTACGTGAAATTGTACAAAAACGTTTGATATCGTAAATACTTTAAATATTTTAAGAGACTTCCCATTGCGAGAAGCGTGGCTTTTTCCAAAAGAAAGCAGACGATGCGCGACCTTGTCCGTAATCTTTGTTTTTTTCTCGAATAGAACTCTGCAAAATAGACAGACTCACATGTATTTCGTGAATATGTGATTGCATGATATATAGTACAAACCTGAGCATTCGTCTTGAAGACATTATGAATAGAGAAGATTAAATATTGTAGATTGAGCAGATTCAATTCAGAGTATGATATTTGCAGAAAATACGATAAGAAATATCTTATTTGTCATGTATCTTAATTTTTTTTATTTAGAAAATGTGTATCACAAAGGTATAATAAGAATATGCATTTTTAAAGAATATAAACATTCTTAATGAATGACAACTTCGTACAATTAACTACCACCGAACTGGTAAATGGACGTGACAACGGAGCCGGATGTCGCACGATTTGGCCCCATGAAATATTTGTATTTACATTTCTAAGAAACATAATAGGATTAATTTCGAAAGTCTAAAAATTAAAATATTGTATTAAAAAAACACATACGAGAAAAGGCAATAAAAGGTAAGAGGTCAAAAAATCAAAAAAGAACATGTAAAAGCCAAAATATAGTAATTTCAAGAACAATTCGTACACTCAAACGAAATTACGTGGAGAAGACGAAGACAAAAGTTTTAGCTGAAATGAAAATATAAAAAGTTTACAACAATTTTCCATCGTGCGTGGGACGAAAGACAAAGTCAAAAGCAACCCAACGAAAATTTGGTCATGCACTTGACCGTCGAAACGACATAATCAGAGGTGAGCGACGAGTTGGTGGCCGGGTTGATGGGTTTTGTGCACACTAAACGCCTATTGTTGTTCTTGTAATTAGTTTTCTTTTACGTCTCGAAAACGTCTCTCTTCTTCGTTGGTCGCTTGGTTCTTGCAGTTATGACTCCGCTTGATCTGTCGCTACGACCAACAGTTGGTATTCTATTTCAGTTATCTTTCGTGTGCTGCATTTTGGATTTTTTGCGAGTTGCATTTGGAAAACGACGATAACCGACGATCGTGTAGCGGCGCAAACGAACTCTTGCAATTCGCGAGTTATGCAAACATGTTGATGATATTGAACTCCCAATGCATTTAAAACACGCTCCCCACGACCAACACCGTGCAATCGAACGCAATTGCTTTGTGAGTCAAGAACACATCCGGAACGACACCTCGACTCGACTCTCGGCGTTGCTTCGCCATCTTTGAGGAATACGCGCCATCCAACGGAAGGAAACTCGATAAACACCAACACAACAAATGTGCATCAAAAGTCCGCGTATACGTAAAAAGATCCTAGAAATGAGACAAAAATAAAAAAAAAATAATACAAATAAAAATTTAAAAAAAAATTATAAATGAAAATAAAATAAAAAAATTTTAAAATTATAAAAAATTAAAAAATTTAAAAGATAAAAACCCGAAAAAAAACAATTAAAATTTGAAAAGAAAGTGAAAAAATTTCGGAACATGACTAGTAATAGAAATCTAGTCGTGTTGATCTTCGGAGGATGTGTTTGCTTGTTACTGGCCGTGCAGTGGACAGATGGTCGCTATATTAGACGTCCAACTTTCTACGGACCATCGTTTCAAGGTGGAGGATTTGGCTACTATCCATATCAGGTCAGTGAGAGACCTACAGTCGATTTACAATGCAAACATCTTTTTCATTAGTCGGAAATATTAGAAACGCATGATTGCGATTAGCTTGACCCAAGATCTTCGAGAGCAATAGCGCTAATAATTTGTATTTGAAATGTTTCAATCCAATATTTTGTGGAACAGTTTCTAATCACATAACGTGAAAAAAATAGTGATCAGTATAGAGTTAACCTTGAAATATTTAAAATACTTAACAAATAAAAACATTTTTTCTAATTTCAGCCTGAACAAACGCCACCCGGAACCTTTTACGACAAAAGACGTGGCATTTTACGTGCATTCCCAGGCAAAGGAACACCAATTCTCATAGATTATGTAAGTTAAACGAACACTCTAGTACTATATTTTGTCTTGTATAAACATTAAATACAAAAACATTGTATAAACATTATATCCTTCACAGCATAAGCGCTGTTCCAATCGCTATATCGGTGTAAAGCCTCATCCTGAACAGAGACAATACTACTATGTATGTAAATCGGATTGCGTAGTCTTCGGCAAGTGTCCACCTTTACAGGTTAGTCAGTGAAAAGCATGGTCATCAATCATTTTAAAACTATGATCTCTAAACAATTGCTAGACATTCAATTCGACCAGCCTGCAGTGCGTTCCATTTCCAATATCAGAATTCGTTCCAGTATGTCGGTCAGAAGGTACATACATTTTAAATTGCAATATTTCAATTATACCCTCTCCTTCGTACACTAAAATGCACATACATTTTCGTAGGTCGTTTTCCCATATACTCAGATTGTACGGTCTACTACAAGTGTGACTGCGATCTAACACCGAAGATATACTCTTGTCCCAAGTCAATGGTATTCTCTTCAACGGAGAGTAAATGTGTTTCTGGTGATCAATGTCCTCCAACTGAAATCGATGAAGATGGCTCATATATACCAGAAAATTGTGAACAAAAGTTTCCACCTTGCTTGCAAAATGGAACATTCCGTTCACCGTCAGATTGCTCGTTGTATTATACCTGCAACCTTCAGGAAAATGATGTTTATCTACAGAAACGATTCAAGTAAATTCCTAAAACATAATTCCCAAACACTGTACAACAAAATACAACACTGTATAATTTGAAAAGGTGCCAGGGAAACGCATTCTACGACCTCGAGCGTGACGCATGCCTTCCACGAAGCCAAGTTGAATGTGATGCTTTACCAGTAGCCGACTTAATATATGCACGACCACATCACCCACCAGTCTTCCATCCTCAACACCCGTTAGCATCGGAAGAGCATAATGAGTATCCCACAGAAAACGCTACTGAAGAACCATGTACATCGACGGAAGGTTAATGAAATATAATCAATATTTAAATAAAATATACTTACTTTAAAACTATATTCTTTTTAGCAGGATCTGATGATTCTAGCAGCTCAACCTCCGATGACACGTCAAGCTCATCAACTAGCGATGAGACAAGTTCAACAGCTGACGATGATACTAGCTCACCAACTGATGATGATACAAGCTCAACAACTGCTGACTCCACCACCACAAAACCTGATGATTCTTCCAGCTCAACAACTGGTGACGATACAAGCTCAACAGCTGACGATTCTTCAAGCTCACCAACTGACGATGATACAAGCTCAACAATTGGCGACTCCACCACCACAAAACCTGGTGATTCCTTCAGCTCAACAGCTGACGATTCTTCAAGCTCACAAACTGACGATGATACAAGCTCAACAATTGGCGACTCCACCACCACAAGCCCTGATGATTCTTCCAGCTCAACAACTGGCGACGATACAAGCTCAACAGCTGACGATTCTTCAAGCTCACCAACTGACGATGATACAAGCTCAACAATAGGCGACTCCACCACCACAAGCCCTGATGATTCTTCCAGCTCAACAACTGGCGACGATACAAGTTCAACAGCTGACGATTCTTCAAGCTCACCAACTGACGATGATACAAGCTCAACAATTGGCGACTCCACCACCACAAGCCCTGATGATTCTTCCAGCTCAACAACTGTCGACGATACAAGCTCAACAGCTGAAGAATCCACCACAACTGGCGACGATACAAGCGCAACAGCTGACGATGCTTCCAGTTCAACAATTGACGATGATACAAGCCCAACATCTAGGGCTTCCACATTCACTGTCGATGATACAAGCTCAACAGCTGTCGATGCTTTCAGTTCAACAATTGAAGACGATACAAGCCCAACATCTAGGGCTTCCACATCCACTGTCGATGATACAAGCTCAACAATTGGCGACTCTACCACCACAAGCCCTGATGATTCTTCCAGCTCAACAACTGGCGACGATACAAGCTCAACAGCTGACGATTCTTCAAGCTCACCAACTGACGATGATACAAGCTCAACAATTGGCGACTCCACCACCACAAGCCCTGATGATTCTTCCAGCTCAACAACTGGGGACGATACAAGCTCAACAATTGGCGACTCCACCACCACAAGTCCTGATGATTCTTCCAGCTCAACAACTGGCGACGATACAAGCTCAACAGCTGACGATTCTTCCAGCTCAACAACTGGCGACGATACAAGCTCAACAGCTGACGATTCTTCAAGCTCACCAACTGACGAAGATACAAGCTCAACAATTGGCGACTCCACCACCACAAGCCCTGATGATTCTTCCAGCTCAACAACTGGCGACGATACAAGCTCAACAGCTGACGATTCTTCAAGCTCACCAACTGATGATGATACAAGCTCAACAATTGGCGACTCCACCACCACAAGCCCTGATGATTCTTCCAGCTCAACAACTGGCGACGATACAAGCTCAACAGCTGACGATTCTTCAAGCTCACCAACTGACGATGATACAAGCTCAACAATTGGCGACTCCACCACCACAAGTCCTGATGATTCTTCCAGCTCAACAACTGGCGACGATACAAGCTCAACAGCAGACGATTCTTCAAGCTCACCAACAGACGATGATACAAGCTCAACAATTGGCGACTCCACCACCACAAGCCCTGATGATTCTTCCAGCTCAACAACTGGCGACGATACAAGCTCAACAGCTGACGATTCTTCAAGCTCACCAACTGACGATGATACAAGCTCAACAATTGGCGACTCCACCACCACAAGCCCTGATGATTCTTCCAGCTCAACAACTGGCGACGATACAAGCTCAACAGCTGACGATTCTTCAAGCTCACCAACTGACGAGGATACAAGCTCAACAATTGGCGACTCCACCACCACAAGTCCTGATGATTCTTCCAGCTCAACAACTGGCGACGATACAAGCTCAACAGCTGACGATTCTTCAAGCTCACCAACTGACGATGATACAAGCTCAACAATTGGCGACTCCACCACCACAAGCCCTGATGATTCTTCCAGCTCAACAACTGGCGACGATACAAGCTCAACAGCTGACGATTCTTCAAGCTCACCAACTGACGATGATACAAGCTCAACAATTGGCGACTCCACCACCACAAGCCCTGATGATTCTTCCAGCTCAACAACTGGCGACGATACAAGCTCAACAGCTGACGACACTTCAAGCTCACCAACTGACGAAGATACAAGCTCAACAATTGGCGACTCCACCACCGCAACCCCTGATGATTCTTCCAGTTCTACAACTGGCGACGATACAAGCTCAACAGCTGACGACACTTCAAGCTCACCAACTGACGAAGATACAAGCTCAACAATTGGCGACTCCACCACCACAAGCCCTGATGATTCTTCCAGCTCAACAACTGGCGACGATACAAGCTCAACAGCTGACGATTCTTCAAGCTCACCAACTGACGACGATACAAGCTCAACAGCTGACGATTCTTCAAGCTCACCAACTGACGAAGATACAGCTCAACAATGGCGACTCCACCACCACAAGTCCTGATGATTCTTCCAGCTCAACAACTGGCGACGATACAAGCTCAACAATTGGCGACTCCACCACCACAAGCCCTGATGATTCTTCCAGCTCAACAACTGGCGACGATACAAGCTCAACAGCTGACGATTCTTCAAGCTCACCAACTGACGAAGATACAAGCTCAACAATTGGCGACTCCACCACCACAAGCCCTGATGATTCTTCCAGCTCAACAACTGGCGACGATACAAGCTCAACAGCTGACGATTCTTCAAGCTCACCAACTGACGAAGATACAAGCTCAACAATTGGCGACTCCACCACAACAAGTCCTGATGATTCTTCCGGCTCAACAACTGGCGACGATACAAGCTCAACAGCTGACGATTCTTCAAGCTCACCAACAGACGATGATACAAGCTCAACAATTGGCGACTCCACCACCACAAGCCCTGATGATTCTTCCAGCTCAACAACTGGCGACGATACAAGCTCAACAGCTGACGATTCTTCAAGCTCACCAACTGACTGAAGATACAAAGCTCAACAATTGGCGACTCCACCACCACAAGCCCTGATGATTCTTCCAGCTCAACAACTGGCGACGATACAAGCTCAACAGCTGACGATTCTTCAAGCTCACCAACTGACGAAGATACAAGCTCAACAATTGGCGACTCCACCACCACAAGCCCTGATGATTCTTCCAGCTCAACAACTGGCGACGATACAAGCTCAACAGCTGACGATTCTTCAAGCTCACCAACTGACGAAGATACAAGCTCAACAATTGGCGACTCCACCACCACAAGCCCTGATGATTCTTCCAGCTCAACAACTGGCGACGATACAAGCTCAACAGCTGACGATTCTTCAAGCTCACCAACTGACGAAGATACAAGCTCAACAATTGGCGACTCCACCACCACAAGCCCTGATGATTCTTCCAGCTCAACAACTGGCGACGATACAAGCTCAACAGCTGACGATTCTTCAAGCTCACCAACTGACGAAGATACAAGCTCAACAATTGGCGACTCCACCACCACAAGCCCTGATGATTCTTCCCGCTCAACAACTGGCGACGATACAAGCTCAACAGCTGACGATTCTTCAAGCTCACCAACTGACGAAGATACAAGCTCAACAATTGGTGACTCCACCACCACAAGCCCTGATGATTCTTCCAGCTCAACAACTGTCGACGATACAAGCTCAACAGCTGACGATTCTTCAAGCTCATCAACTGACGATGATACAAGCTCAACAATTGGAGACTCCACCACCGCAACCCCTGATGATTCTTCCAGCTCAACAACTGGCGACGATACAAGCTCAACAGCTGACGATTCTTCAAGCTCACCAACTGACGAAGATACAAGCTCAACAATTGGCGACTCCACCACCACAAGCCCTGATGATTCTTCCAGCTCAACAACTGGCGACGATACAAGCTCAACAGCTGACGATTCTTCAAGCTCACCAACTGACGAAGATACAAGCTCAACAATTGGCGACTCCACTACCACAAGCCCTGATGATTCTTCCAGCTCAACAACTGGCGACGATACAAGCTCAACAGCTGACGATTCTTCAAGCTCACCAACTGACGAAGATACAAGCTCAACAATTGGCGACTCCACCACCACAAGCCCTGATGATTCTTCCAGCTCAACAACTGGCGACGATACAAGCTCAACAGCTGACGATTCTTCAAGCTCACCAACTGACGAAGATACAAGCTCAACAATTGGCGACTCCACCTACCACAAGCCCTGATGATTCTTCCAGCTCAACAACTGGCGACGATACAAGCTCAACAGCTGACGATTCTTCAAGCTCACCAACTGACGAAGATACAAGCTCAACAATTGGCGACTCCACCACCACAAGCCCTGATGATTCTTCCAGCTCAACAACTGGCGACGATACAAGCTCAACAGCTGACGATTCTTCAAGCTCACCAACTGACGAAGATACAAGCTCAACAATTGGCGACTCCACCACCACAAGCCCTGATGATTCTTCCAGCTCAACAACTGGCGACGATACAAGCTCAACAGCTGATGATTCTTCAAGCTCACCAACTGACGAAGATACAAGCTCAACAATTGGCGACTCCACCACCACAAGCCCTGATGATTCTTCCAGCTCAACAACTGGCGACGATACAAGCTCAACAGCTGACGATTCTTCAAGCTCACCAACTGACGAAGATACAAGCTCAACAATTGGCGACTCCACCACCACAAGCCCTGATGATTCTTCCAGCTCAACAACTGGCGACGATACAAGCTCAACAGCTGACGATTCTTCAAGCTCACCAACTGACGAAGATACAAGCTCAACAATTGGCGACTCCACTACCACAAGCCCTGATGATTCTTCCAGCTCAACAACTGGGGACGATACAGGCTCAACAGCTGACGATTCTTCAAGCTCACCAACTGGCGAAGATACAAGCTCAACAATTGGTGACTCCACCACCACAAGCCCTGATGATTCTTCCAGCTCAACAACTGGCGACGATACAAGCTCTACAGCTGACGACACTTCAAGCTCACCAACTGGCGAAGATACAAGCTCAACAATTGGCGACTCCACCACTACAAGCCCTGATGATTCTTCCAGCTCAACAACTGGCGACAATACAAGCTCTACAGCTGACGACACTTCAAGCTCTACAGCTGACGACACTTCAAGCTCACCAACTGGCGAAGATACAAGCTCAACAATCGGCGACTCCACCACTACAAACCCTGATGATTCTTCCAGCTCAACAACTGGCGACAATACAAGCTCTACAGCTGACGACACTTCAAGCTCACCAACTGGCGAAGATACAAGCTCAACAATTGGCGACTCCACCACTACAAGCCCTGATGATTCTTCCAGCTCAACAACTGGCGACGATACAAGCTCAACAGCTGACGATTCTTCAAGCTCACCAACTGGCGAAGATACAAGCTCAACAATTGGAGACTCCACCACCGCAACCCCTGATGATTCTTCCAGCTCAACAACTGGCGACGATACAAGCTCTACAGCTGACGATTCTTCAAGCTCACCAACTGACGAAGATACAAGCTCAACAATTGGTGACTCCACCACCACAAGCCCTGATGATTCTTCCAGCTCAACAACTGGCGACGATACAAGTTCGACAGCTGACGATTCTTCAAGCTCACCAACTGACGAAGATACAAGCTCAACAATTGGCGACTCCACCACCACAAGCCCTGATGATTCTTCCAGCTCCACAACTGGGGACGATACAAGCTCAACAGCTGACGATTCTTCAAGCTCACCAACTGACTGAAGATACAAGCTCAACAATTGGCGACTCCACCACCACAAGCCCTGATGATTCTTCCAGCTCAACAACTGGCGACGATACAAGCTCAACAGCTGACGATTCTTCAAGCTCACCAACTGACGAAGATACAAGCTCAACAATTGGCGACTCCTACCACCACAAGCCCTGATGATTCTTCCAGCTCAACAACTGGCGACGATACAAGCTCAACAGCTGACGATTCTTCAAGCTCACCAACTGACGAAGATACAAGCTCAACAATTGGCGACTCCACCACCACAAGCCCTGATGATTCTTCCAGCTCAACAACTGGCGACGATACAAGCTCAACAGCTGACGATTCTTCAAGCTCACCAACTGACGAAGATACAAGCTCAACAATTGGCGACTCCACCACCACAAGCCCTGATGATTCTTCCAGCTCAACAACTGGCGACGATACAAGCTCAACAGCTGACGATTCTTCAAGCTCACCAACTGACGAAGATACAAGCTCAACAATTGGCGACTCCACTACCACAAGCCCTGATGATTCTTCCAGCTCAACAACTGGGGACGATACAGGCTCAACAGCTGACGATTCTTCAAGCTCACCAACTGGCGAAGATACAAGCTCAACAATTGGTGACTCCACCACCACAAGCCCTGATGATTCTTCCAGCTCAACAACTGGCGACGATACAAGCTCTACAGCTGACGACACTTCAAGCTCACCAACTGGCGGAAGATACAAGCTCAACAATTGGCGACTCCACCACTACAAGCCCTGATGATTCTTCCAGCTCAACAACTGGCGACAATACAAGCTCTACAGCTGACGACACTTCAAGCTCTACAGCTGACGACACTTCAAGCTCACCAACTGGCGAAGATACAAGCTCAACAATCGGCGACTCCACCACTACAAACCCTGATGATTCTTCCAGCTCAACAACTGGCGACAATACAAGCTCTACAGCTGACGACACTTCAAGCTCACCAACTGGCGAAGATACAAGCTCAACAATTGGCGACTCCACCACTACAAGCCCTGATGATTCTTCCAGCTCAACAACTGGCGACGATACAAGCTCAACAGCTGACGATTCTTCAAGCTCACCAACTGGCGAAGATACAAGCTCAACAATTGGCGACTCCACCACCGCAACCCCTGATGATTCTTCCAGCTCAACAACTGGCGACGATACAAGCTCTACAGCTGACGATTCTTCAAGCTCACCAACTGACGAAGATACAAGCTCAACAATTGGTGACTCCACCACCACAAGCCCTGATGATTCTTCCAGCTCAACAACTGGCGACGATACAAGCTCGACAGCTGACGATTCTTCAAGCTCACCAACTGACGAAGATACAAGCTCAACAATTGGCGACTCCACCACCACAAGCCCTGATGATTCTTCCAGCTCAACAACTGGCGACGATACAAGCTCAACAGCTGACGATTCTTCAAGCTCACCAACTGACGATGATACAAGCTCAACAATTGGCGACTCCACCACCACGAGCCCTGATGATTCTTCCAGCTCAACAACTGGCGACGATACAAGCTCAACAGCTGACGATTCTTCAAGCTCACCAACTGACGAAGATACAAGCTCAACAATTGGCGACTCCACCACCACAAGCCCTGATGATTCTTCCAGCTCAACAACTGGCGACGATACAAGCTCAACAGCTGACGATTCTTCAAGCTCACCAACTGACGAAGATACAAGCTCAACAATTGGCGACTCCACCACCACAAGCCCTGATGATTCTTCCAGCTCAACAACTGGCGACGATACAAGCTCAACAGCTGACGATTCTTCAAGCTCACCAACTGGCGAAGATACAAGCTCAACAATTGGAGACTCCACCACCGCAACCCCTGATGATTCTTCCAGCTCAACAACTGGCGACGATACAAGCTCTACAACTGACGATGATACAAGCTCAACAATTGGAGACTCCACCACCGCAACCCCTGATGATTCTTCCAGCTCAACAACTGGCGACGATACAAGCTCAACAGCTGACGATTCTTCAAGCTCACCAACTGACGAAGATACAAGCTCAACAATTGGCGACTCCACCACCACAAGCCCTGATGATTCTTCCAGCTCAACAACTGGCGACGATACAAGCTCAACAGCTGACGATTCTTCAAGCTCACCAACTGACGATGATACAAGCTCAACAATTGGCGACTCCACCACCACAACCCCTGATGATTCTTCCAGCTCAACAACTGGCGACGATACAAGCTCAACAGCTGACAATTCTTCAAGCTCACCAACTGACGAAGATACAAGCTCAACAATTGGTGACTCCACCACCACAAGCCCTGATGATTCTTCCAGCTCAACAACTGGCGACGATACAAGCTCAACAGCTGACGATTCTTCAAGCTCACCAACTGATGATGATACAAGCTCAACAATTGGCGACTCCACCACCACGAGCCCTGATGATTCTTCCAGCTCAACAACTGGCGACGATACAAGCTCAACAGCTGACGATTCTTCAAGCTCACCAACTGACGATGATACAAGCTCAACAATTGGCGACTCCACCACCACGAGCCCTGATGACTTTTCCAGCTCAACAACTGGCGACGATACAAGCTCAACAGCTGACGATTCTTCAAGCTCACCAACTGACGAAGATACAAGCTCAACAATTGGCGACTCCACCACCACAAGTCCTGATGATTCTTCCAGCTCAACAACTGGCGACGATACAAGCTCAACAGCTGACGATTCTTCAAGCTCACCAACTGGCGAAGATACAACCTCAACAATTGGAGACTCCACCACCACGAGCCCTGATGATTCTTCCAGCTCAACAACTGGCGACGATACAAGCTCAACAGCTGACGATTCTTCAAGCTCACCAACTGACGATGATACAAGCTCAACAATTGGCGACTCCACCACCACGAGCCCTGATGATTCTTCCAGCTCAACAACTGGCGACGATACAAGCTCAACAGCTGACGATTCTTCAAGCTCACCAACTGATGAAGATACAAGCTCAACAATTGGCGACTCCACCACCACAAGCCCTGATGATTCTTCCAGCTCAACAACTGGCGACGATACAAGCTCAACAGTTGACGATTCTTCAAGCTCACCAACTGACGAAGATACAAGCTCAACAATTGGCGACTCCACTACCACAAGCCCTGATGATTCTTCCAGCTCAACAACTGGCGACGATACAAGCTCAACAGCTGACGATTCTTCAAGCTCACCAACTGACGAAGATACAAGCTCAACAATTGGCGACTCCACCACCACAAGCCCTGATGATTCTTCCAGCTCAACAACTGGGGACGATACAGGCTCAACAGCTGACGATTCTTCAAGCTCACCAACTGACGATGATACAAGCTCAACAATTGGAGACTCCACCACCGCAACCCCTGATGATTCTTCCAGCTCAACAACTGGCGACGATACAAGCTCAACAGCTGACGATTCTTCAAGCTCACCAACTGATGATGATACAAGCTCAACAATTGGAGACTCCACCACCACGAGCCCTGATGATTCTTCCAGCTCAACAACTGGCGACGATACAAGCTCAACAGCTGACGATTCTTCAAGCTCACCAACTGACGAAGATACAAGCTCAACAATTGGCGACTCCACCACCACGAGCCCTGATGATTCTTCCAGCTCAACAACTGGCGACGATACAAGCTCAACAGCTGACGATTCTTCAAGCTCACCAACTGATGATGATACAAGCTCAACAATTGGCGACTCCACCACCACGAGCCCTGATGATTCTTCCAGCTCAACAACTGGCGACGATACAAGCTCAACAGCTGACGATTCTTCAAGCTCACCAACTGACGAAGATACAAGCTCAACAATTGGCGACTCCACCACCACAAGCCCTGATGATTCTTCCAGCTCAACAACTGGCGACGATACAAGCTCAACAGCTGACGATTCTTCAAGCTCACCAACTGATGATGATACAAGCTCAACAATTGGCGACTCCACCACCACAAGCCCTGATGATTCTTCCAGCTCAACAACTGGGGACGATACAAGCTCAACAGCTGACGATTCTTCAAGCTCACCAACTGATGATGATACAAGCTCAACAATTGGCGACTCCACCACCACAAGCCCTGATGATTCTTCCAGCTCAACAACTGGCGACGATACAAGCTCAACAGCTGACGATTCTTCAAGCTCACCAACTGATGATGATACAAGCTCAACAATTGGCGACTCCACCACCACGAGCCCTGATGATTCTTCCAGCTCAACAACTGGCGACGATACAAGCTCAACAGCTGACGATTCTTCAAGCTCACCAACTGACGAAGATACAAGCTCAACAATTGGCGACTCCACCACCACAAGCCCTGATGATTCTTCCAGCTCAACAACTGGCGACGATACAAGCTCAACAGCTGACGATTCTTCAAGCTCACCAACTGATGATGATACAAGCTCAACAATTGGCGACTCCACCACCACGAGCCCTGATGATTCTTCCAGCTCAACAACTGGCGACGATACAAGCTCAACAGCTGACGATTCTTCAAGCTCACCAACTGACGAAGATACAAGCTCAACAATTGGTGACTCCACCACCACAAGCCCTGATGATTCTTCCAGCTCAACAACTGGCGACGATACAAGCTCAACGGCTGACGATTCTTCAAGCTCACCAACTGATGATGATACAAGCTCAACAATTGGCGACTCCACCACCACGAGCCCTGATGATTCTTCCAGCTCAACAACTGGCGACGATACAAGCTCAACAGCTGACGACACTTCAAGCTCACCAACTGACGATGATACAAGCTCAACAATTGGCGACTCCACCACCACAAGCCCTGATGATTCTTCCATCTCAACAACTGGGGACGATACAAGCTCAACAGCTGACGATTCTTCAAGCTCAACAGCTGATGTTTCCACTTTATCAACATCAGAGGATTCCACGAGTTCAACAACTGAAGAGTCTACGAGCACAACAGATGATGATTCAGGCGTTTTATCTGGTGGTACCGCTTTTCCAACTAACAGTAAGTTTGAATGCTTTATGTCTACTTTATGTTGAACATGAAAAACACCAGAAACAACATCAACATCCACACGTAATCATTAATTTTCAGATCAAAACACAAACACAGAAAGAACCTTCCACGATACACTCACTTCCTCACGCACAAATGATCAGGTCGATATAACTACTTTAGCAACCCCTACGACGACGACAGGGGGAATTGATTCTAGCACTATGGTTATCCGAGATTCCAGAAGCAAACATTCCATTTGGAAATCACCTTCTGTTCGTAGTGCGGACGGTCCGCGGGCACTGGAGAGAAATCAGCTAGAGTCCGTTGATACCAAATCAACAACAACTGGATCAATTGCGGATATCACTGATAACACCGATTCTCAGCACACAAACAGTAACACTCAAACGACACAAAAAACTACACGATCTACAGGAACTTTTTCCACTGATAAATTTCAAGTGAAAATAGAAAACAACGTTGTCAACATAAAAGCAACGAATCCAGTGAATAATACAAATTCAAATTTTACAGTGCCATGTAATTTTACCGATGGATCAATCCCGCAAATGATGCTTGCCATTCATCGGCCCCTTGATCTGAGAATAATTTACTGTCCAGCGGACTGTGATGTGAATCATGAGCATGTTTCTGGTACGTATTCAAATTAAATTCTTTTGGAATTAATATATAATTCATAAACTTTTATTGCGAATTACAGAAGTTGATCCTAGTCGAACATTGGACATCACATGGGATCCCAGAAACTCAAATAAAACCATGAGTTTGGTAACTGCAAGTGAATAAAAACATTTCGAAAGTCAAAAGTGTTTCATATATTATATAATGTATATATAGATGCATATATATGCACATATATAAAAATGTATTCCCTTATGTTAATATGTAATTAGACTTATTTTATTTTATGCATTGAGTTAATCTCAGTTATTTAATATATTAAAAAAAATGTACGATTAATTACTTCGTTTTATTGATTGTACATCGGCCAAGCGATTGGGTAAATGGATATTTTGAATTTTATTGAAAATTTTGAATTTTATTGAAAATTTTGGAATTTTATTGAAAATTTTGAATTTTATTGAAATTTTGAATTTTATTGAAAATTTGAATTTATTGAAAATTTGAATTTATTGAAAATTTTGAATTTTATTGAAAATTTTGAATTTTATTGAAAATTTGAATTTTATTGAAAATTTTGAATTTTATTGAAAATTTGAATTTTATTGAAAATTTTGAATTTTATTGAAATTTTGAATTTTATTGAAAATTTTGAATTTTATTGACAATTTTGAATTTTATTGAAAATTTTGAATTTTATTGAAATAATTATGAATTTAATTTTATTAAATTTGAATTTTATGAAATTTTGAATTTTATTGAAATTTGAATTTTATTGAAATTTTGAATTTTATTGAAATTTTGAATTTATTGAAAATTTTGAATTTTATTGAAATTTTGAATTTTATGAAAATTTTGAATTTTATTGAAAATTTGATTTTATTGAAATTTTGAATTTATTGAAAATTTGAATTTTATTGAAAATTTTGAATTTTATTGAAATTTTGAATTTTATTGAAAATTTTGAATTTTATTGAAATTTTATTGAAAATTTGAATATTTAAAATTGAATTTATTGAAAAACTTGGAATTTATTGAAAAATTTTCAATTTTTCAAATTTGATTGAACATTTTGAATTTTATTTGACATTTTGAAATTTTATAGAAAATATGGAATTTATTGAAAAAATTTGGAATTTTATTGAAAAAATTTTTCATTTTCAATTTTATTGAAACATTTTGAATTTATGAACATTTTGAATTTATAGAAAATAGGAATGTTATTGAAAATTTGGAAATATATTGAAAAAATTTGGAATTTTATTGAAAATTTGGATATTTATAAAATTGGATTATTTTATTGAAAATTTGGAATTTTATTGGATATTTGGATATTTTGGATTTGGATATTTATTGAAAATTTGGAATTTTATTGGAAATTTGGAATTTTATTTTCAATTTTTCCATTTTATTGGAATTTTGAATTTTATTGAATATTTTATTGAATATTTTTTATTGAATATATTTTTATCTCCATGCATTTTTGTCAGTTTATAATTCATATGCACCCTGTGTCGGTCCTAATCCGACTGACAGCTGTCAAACATTTTCGCTGGCTTGCTCCGAGTCTAGTTTATTTTTATTTGTGTAAAGTTTATAATTATTTAAATTACTGAAAAAGTTTTCTTGCATGAAAAAGTCCATAAAATACAGTTATAGAATTATATTATATTTGTTTCTTACAACTAATTATCAGGTGGTAGTTTGCTAACGTGGTCGCCGAAGAATGGGGAATTGATAGTTGTGATATATGGAATTTGGTTAATTTAATTAATTAAAATCTAATTAGCTACTAAGCTGGTACAGATTTTCTTGCAAACGTTGTGAAAAGAAGAGCTGCCAAAATTAATAGCAATATTTGGAGAGCCAAAATGATGGACGAACAATTGATCGACGAAGTGGCGCAACACGGCGTCATCTACAATAGGCAAAAGTACTATCTGAATGGCAACGGGGGTGGGAGTGGAGGAGGAGGAGGCCAAGGGAAATACGAGACTAAGGACGAGGCATGGCAGGTCATCGCAATGAAGCTGCGAACAGATGGTAATCAGTTGGAACGTTTTCAGAATATCATTTTTTTCATTTGGAATCTTTTTAGTGGAAACATGCAAGAAACGATGGAAGTATCTTCGCGAACGCTATGTGTCTCAGCGTAAGCAAGGCGATCCACCCGTCTATGAGCATCTATCGCGTCCATATCTAGAGAAAATGAAATTCCTTGATCAGCATATCCAACCTAGAAAATCTTACCGCAATGTGCCGAATTTCCTCACGTCCCCACACTCGGCAAATAGTAGTAATTACGGGGAATATAATATGGACTCTTCGAAGTCGAATGGCTCGATGAAAGGAATGCATTATCCGCACTATCAGGATCAGCACTCCATGAACACCTTGACTTCGGCTGCAGCAGCAGCCTCTGGTATGGAGAATGGTAACGGAATTGTTAAGACCGAGGCGGATCAAGTTTTTCGTGATTTTGCAGCTGCAGTAGCCTCTCAGCAATTACAGCAGATGTCACAAACTCAATCGGTTGCTACACATCATCACCAAGCTGCTGCTGTTGCTGCCGCGGCAGCCATGGCAGCAACCTCGCAAAATTATCAAGAACAGTTTCGTGAAAACAACAATGTTGGAGGAACTCAAAATGGAGTATCTGGCATTCCTTCATCCTCATCGTCGATGAAATCCCCACTTTCATCACCTCTACAAGCTTCCCATGCGGCAAATAACGGTGCAGGTTAGTCTTATCTAATATACGTTTGTTCAGAAGTTTGTACTAATTATTTCGGTACTTATTTCAGGTCACAATACTCCTCAGCACACGGCACCTCAATCAAATTCAAATCCTTTGAACCCCCACGTTTTCAACGCTGCTCTTAACGATGAGCTAGATTCGTCTACCAGCAGCAATTTCAATATGAAAAAACCACGCGTGCAAATTCCTCCACATGCTTCTACGCCAATGAATAACAACTGCAATGTACACCATGCCAACGCTTCGACTTCGCATTTCGCAGATGATTCTGACGATGAGTCAGATGACAATAGCAGCCTGTTGCAACCACTGAACGACCAAACGGAGAATCACTACAACTCAACGGCTTCCTCGTCCCTAATTCAACGCAATTCATCTGCAAATAATGCCAACAATAATCAACAGCAAGGCATGTTTCCGCATCCGAATGCAGATTTCCTATTTCAGTTGTACCAGCAATTGCCACATCAACAGCAACAAGTGGCACAACAGCACCCGACTCAGCAGCAACATATGAATAAGTTTCAAATGCCCCAAGCATCCCCGCAACGTAGCTCAGAGCATTTATTGGGTGAATTAGTCACGACTGAACTATTAAAAATGTCCAAGGAGCGGCGAAAGAACGTTCAAAAGAGAATCCTAGAAATACTATTCTTTGACGATTAAATATTTTAAAGCAATATTATTAGTGATTCGAGTTTCTTAAGTTACCCATTAAAAGTTTTATGTTTAGATTTCTATTTGATTTATTCTAAGTAATCATTCCATTTACATTGAAATTAACTTTTCAAAAATCCCTTTTGCATGCTTTTTTAAGAGTTTAGCTGTTTTATGTTCATAAGTAAAATGCTTCTTTATTCTCTAGTCAACAAGCCGGTTCTTCAGTTAATAGTTATATATAACTATATCCAGAGACGATAAAATAACAAGTGTAATTTAAGTGATATATCGAATAATAAGAGTATTTTTACAACCCATAATATGTGTAATATTAAGTCATATTATTAACTTTTATGTGTATTCATAAGAATATATAAAACAACATAAATTAAAACTGTTGATTTCATTAATGACTACATCTACAAAGCGAATACTTGAAGTAACGACTAATTCGAGTATTCTTAAGTAAAATGCAGGCCTGAATATGGAGTGTTTTTCAAAAAAGTGGAGTGGCGTATTGTTTTGATCAAAAGTGGAGTGAAACACTTCGATTGCAGTGACTTCGACAACCCAGATTTCGCAGGTTTCTCTTTTTCCAAATAGAAAATGTTATTTACAAACTGAACGTCAATCGGTCGGCACGTCTTTTTTAGTTTTCCCCCGAAAAAATACATATTCAACGAAAATAGAAATTACCACAAGAATAATTGATACACGAAGAAGTACTTGAAGAAACCTAGAATAAACACAACAGATGAGAGAAACGAACAATTAACCTAATTGATTTGAATTCAACTTCACAGAGGAAGGAAGCAACGAATGTGTCTGAAAAAGCGAAATTTCTCGCGATAACAGTTCACTAACTAACAAGCCCATAAAAAAGATACGCAAACACCAAAATAGATTGCAAAAATGTTCTCGTTTATGCGTAAATTGCCGATTCAGCAGTTGATGATTCGTCCACTGGCCAACGGCGGCGCCGCCAATAATGCAGAAGCCGCTTTGGTCAATCCCCATCAACGACGCCGCTACATATCAACCAGTGACGACGTGAAGAATTCGGAGCAGTTGACCAAGTCGGTGGACAAGATTGGTGGACTGCCCACCGACCTGGTGAACCAGCAAAAGATGAAGAAGACTTCACGGTGAGTTGATTATGATGATGATTATGATATGCATACGAGTTTTGTTTGTTTATCAGTGTTTGTCTAACCAATCTACACATCGCGGCGCATCGCTCTCATATATGTACATATAGTTCTAAACTCCTCTCCCCGGCATCTATACAACCCCCCCACCATCCACTGAAGTGTTCTGCAGTCGATGCTATTTCGGTCACGTACGCCAGTCGTCGCCAATGCATTGCTTTGCTCTGCTCTACCCTATGCGATCTTAATCATGATGTTATGTTTGATGATGATGACGGTCGGTTTGCAGCCTTCTTCGTCTCCGGTTTTTTTTTTATTCCAACGCACAGGACTCTCGCGCACTCTGTATTGCTTTCTGGAAGTTTTCCACAAAAACTCGTCCGTCCTTTCCATTGAACATATGATGTTGCTTTTGTTTTTAGCTTCAGTCTGCTTCTGCTGTACACTGTTTACTTACTTAATCGCGTGACGTAGTTTGTTTTTATTTTTCTACTTCTTTCTTATCTGTAGCATGATTTTACCGGGTACGAAGCGATGTCCAGGCCATCGTCGGTATTTTTGTTTTTCTATGTTCCATTCGTTCTTTAGCTCTATCATCAGTACGCAATAGAAACAGGTTTTCTTTCTACCTGCCCATCGTTCTTGTTGTTTACTTCTTCGATTTTATTGTTATTGTTTTCTACCTTATAGAATCAATTATTTATTTCCTCTTTTTCTCTCATTGATATCCAATGTGCGTTCTTCTGCGGATTATATAAAGAGCCGATATTTATATGGAATGTCTGTCTCTCTCATCAGAGTTTCTTGTTTTTAGTCGCCTTCTATTTCAGATTATATTATTTTCTATTCTATTAATCTATCTATAATCAATCTCTTATCTCGAAATTTTCAATGGGATGTTATTTGGTGACCTATACTATCACCTAAGGTGAACTATAATCATTTGCCTGGGTTCATTCCATTGAACGAACTTTCTTTCACGTGAAATCGAGAAGAGAAAGCCCTAAAGATACGGCTATAAATTCTGGGTGTTAACCGAAAGATCGTAGTAATATGAATAACTCATAGATAATCGCATAACAACCGGTTGTGCGCTCGACTGATCGCAAAAATTAGAGTTAATTAGACAGTTTCAAAGGCGACTTCTTTTTATTTAAAGTTCTGTTAGTTTGCATAAATGCATCCTATAACTTTTGAACTTGCCCTTTAAGTGGTTAATTTGTTTTGTATCAATGCCAGTAAAGCCATTAAGTAATTACTATATTATACGCCATTAACATGTCAACTCTCAAGGTTTAAACTTTACAACAACGAAAATGTTGCTGTTGGTGCACTCTTGTGTCCTTAGTGTTAATGTTTATCTGCCCATAAAAATCTCCAAAAATTGTTTTCCTTTATCAATATCATTGTGTTTTTACCAGTTTTTTGTCAGCTACTGACATGATGTAGCCGCGTGTTGACCAAAGTTCAGGGGTTTGCTACTAAATATAACATTCATTGTGCTTCTTTTGTGCCTTTCTGTTTAACATTCCATGTAGTCCAAAGTACCCACGTTAGGATCACTTTTTTTTGTGTCAGTTACGTTCTATGGACTTATTAGTTATTCGTATATGAACGCATACTTAATTCAGAAAGCTTATGCCCTATTTTCTTTGTCTCTCCCTCTCTGCCTCTCAAATTGCAGCACATTGTCGACGCTTCAGAATCATTCAGTTCCGATCGCGGCGCGTGTGACCGTTTCCAAAGATGAGAGTCGTGATTTTATGGCCGTTTTCCCAGGTAAATATATTTAGCTTAAATTTGTTTTCAACATTTTGTTTCTATTTATTGAAACAACTAACATTTTAACGGCCCTTGTCGATTGCATGCGAATGGAAAAGACAAATATTTAAAATGTTTCTTGTTTTGAATTTCTTGTTCTTAAATTCGCACAAGTTTTTTGTGTTTTTATTTTTAAACATGTTATTGTTATGTAAATATTTTTGTGCACTCATTTCTTGAAACTCTGTGTCATGTTCCAGATCTTGTTCGCGATTTAACTGAAGCCACCAACAAATACAAATGCAAAGATGCATCAAAATGGTTTGCGAAGGTAAGCTAATTTACATAACATAATTAAGAAAGATTATTTAAAAGAAAAACATTTCCTGTAGGCTCTTCAATACAATGTGCCACGGGGCAAGAAGAATCGTGGCATTCTTACGGTCCTCACCTATAAGAATCTAGCCAAGGAGGACCAACTCACGCCAGAGAACATCAAATTGGCCCAGTACTTGGGTTGGTGTGTCGAAATGGTAGGCAACAACAACTTTTGCATATATAAAATCTCATGCGAATTATTTAATTCACTTTAGCTTCAATGCTTCTTTATTGTGGCTGATGACATCATGGATAACAGCCCCACACGTCGTGGACAGCCAAGCTGGCATAAACTCGAAGATGTCGGCTTGATCGCTATCAATGATACGATTATGATCGAGAATGGTATCTATACGATTTTGAAGAAACATTTCTCACATTTGGATTGCTATGTGGATTTGTTGGAATTGTTCCATGAGATCACATTCATTACGGCGTGTGGTCAATCACTGGATTTGTTAAATTGTAATAAGAGCGTTGACACATTCACCATGGACAAATACAAGTCAATTGTCGCCCATAAGACTGGCTATTACACATTCTACTTACCATTCGCATTGGCCATGCATCTAGCTGGGTATGTATGGAGAGCGAGAGAGAGATTGTTCATATAATTTTTGAAATTTCTTATAGTTTTAAAGACGCCGAAGCTTTTCGACAATCGAAGACCATACTCTTGGAAATGGGCCATTTCTTCCAAGTGCAAGACGATTTCCTCGATTGCTTCGGCAATCCAGAGGTTACAGGCAAGGTTGGTACCGACATCCAGGACAATAAATGCTCCTGGCTGGCAGTCGTGGCCATGCAACGAGCTAATGATGAGCAGAAGGCCATCATGGCTGAGTGTTACGGACAAAATGGTATAAACAAATTTCTTACAAAAGTACATTTTACAATATTTCATATATTTCATAATATTTACAGATCCCGCTAAAGTAGCGCGCGTAAAACAGCTATACAAAGAACTAGGTGTTCCCAATACTTATGCCACTTACGAAGAAGAATCATACAACATGATAAAAACTCATATTCAACAGACATCACGCGGTGTACCACATGAGATATTCTTGCAAATCCTCAACAAAATCTATCAGAGAGATTCTTAAATTAAATTTAGGAAAGCATTTTATAAATGCTAATGTTAGAATTTGTTTATATAATCTCACTATATACTACTACTCGATGTGAAGTTTTACATAGTCATTCATGTCTTTGTTAGTTTATAGTACTTCGTTTCAAATTATGTACGATGATTCCTAATGGAGGTTTGACTTCATACCCATTGACAGTCAATTACTATTATGTTGCTTGATGCTATTCAATTGATTTGAATACAGCATTTATGCCCATTTCTGAATTAATATTTAACCATTAAAATTGTGATCATTAATATGTAAAAAAAAAGAAAAAATACTGCGAACAAATTATTAAAATTGTTATATGAATTTGTTTCGTTTATTTTTGTACTTAAAGTGTAAAATCATGTTTGGAGAACTTCTCACGGAAGCTTTTCACCATTGCGATTTCTTCTTCTTTGTCCAGCTTGCAATCTTTCCAATCGACTTTCTCATCACAATTCAACAAATTCTCCGAACAGAAGACATCTCTAAAATAAAAATAGTTTTTTGGTCATCAGGATAATATGGATAAATTTAAACTTACCTTGCGAAATGTAGAGGGAAATGTTTCATTTGCCTCGTTATCATCGTAGTATCATCGGGTAGCTCGGCCACAAAATAGGGTCCTTGTTGCGGTAACATTGTTGAGGAATTCAATGCGGGCAGTGTTTCGAATTGTAAATTGTATTCCTCGGCCTTGTCCTCAAAGGCGTGCTGTATTTTCCACGCGTATCCGGCGTCAATACCTAGAGCATTGATTTGCAAATGTGATGATTTGTAATGTCGCTCCGTAAAGCAAACTACTTGATCTTGCTCTTTGAAAAAGTCTCGTAGAGCATTCTTGAATTTTGTCAACTCCTTCCAATCGTCTTCGGCAAGTAAGGAAGACGATGGTATGTGAGTTATGGACATGATTAAAACGTGAAAATCATTGATGGGACCCTTAGCCAAGGCCAGGTAGAAATTTTCACCGATTGATATAACAAGATGTTTTTCCACATCCGGTGACGATAAACAAAACCAGCATTTCTCCTGATCGATGCTCATAATCTTGGGACGTTTATCTTGGCCTCCTTCCGAGCCGAAACCTCTACGATTCCCGCGTTTACGATAATCACCACCGCCGCGTGTATTCATGTCGAAGAAATATTGCTTATTGTCGGACTATAAATTCAAAAATAATTATATTAAAATAAGAAATTATTTGCAAGATGAAAGTTATGCTTGAAACCTACACTCTCGCCCTTCACATGGCAGTCATTGAAATCCATTCCCACGAAGGGACACTTCGTCTCGTTTATAGTTTTCTGGATGAGCTCCAGCACGCGCATTTTCTCGACAGGCGTCAGACTAACAGCGTAAATGTATTTTTCCTTGGATGCGTTGCCAACATCTGCCAAGGAAATGAAACGTGTGCACAATTCCAATTGTGTGATCTGGTCGGCTGGAATTCTATAAAGGAGAGATGAAGCTTTTAAAAACCTATATATGAGATTTTTAGAGAAATACAAACCTGTATGGTGGTGGTTCATGATGTTTTCCATTCAGACCACAAAAATGATATCGCGGCTTAATTTCCTTACTGAGGTAAGAAATTAGTTTTGAGGCATTTTTCTGAGAAAATAGGAGAAATTAACTTCTATGAAAACAATGAATAAGTTTAATTGTTTTACATTATCCTCTAGAATTCCGTACGGCCACTGAGAGGTAAGCAAAATGTCGACTCCTTTGTAATCGCTGGCAGAGTTTTTGTTGACCATACAAGAATTGCGAACCGCTGCGACATCTTCCTTTGTGAAATAGTGCTCATCGGCTGATGTGCCCGAAGGTGCTTCCACTCCACTTAAATAGACGATTTTCACACCGGAACTGAGTGTGTAGAGACCACGTTTTCCCAAATACGTGAGATTCGGGCATATTTCACCATCCTGTGTGTCTTCATAGAATTGAGATTGTGACTTATCGTTGGGGCCAAGAATATACGTGGGCACCGGGACTATGGAGAAAGTTTTGTAATGATTGAATACCTTGGTGTGGCCTCCAGTTGCTTACTGTGTTTAAAATTGTTTTTGTATGCCATTAATTCATCATTGCTCTCCCCACTGCCGAAGAAATCGCCGACACACAGCAATATTTCGAAGGGTCCCGCTTTTTTGTTGATCGTTTCCACGCGCTGGAAGAGTTGCTTGAAGCGCCCTTTCACATCCCCGCTAACCAAACTGTACAACAAAAAAGTGATTTATAATTTTATTCCAATATTAGTCTTCCTTTAAATAATCTTACATTTTGAGTTTTGCGTCCATATCTCAGAAACAATTCATAAAATTATTGCAATTATAAAATCTTCGGATGCGGTGGATTTGTTTGTTTACGTTTTTTGACATTTGCGATGCAAAATAAAACCCAGAAAAAAAACATGTCAGTTTCTAGCTCTGTTTGACTAACACAGTCCGCTCAGTCATCTCCCAGTAAGCGTTTGAATGAAAATATTCCAATGCTGGATTTCTGTGCGAATAATTAATATATTTTAATTCCAATGATAATTTTAACCGATATTACATATCGAATTTTGCCATACATCATATTTGCAACAATTATTGTATTTTGAAATAATAACGAAAGAAAATATACTTAAAAAATACAAATTAAATAATTCAATATGCAATTGATTTCTAATAAATATGTATAAAGCCCACAGAAACATCATTGTGAAAGCTCCATATTTTTAATTTATAAGGTTTGCACAAGCATCAAGAGCTCTTCCTTCAAGAAATTTATATCAGATGCAATCTGTCCAGGAACCACGAAAAGTAATAAAATGTTTGGAATGAGTCTGAAAAAATTGCACATAAATACATTACAACAGAACATTTAAATTTTGTCTATACCGTAAATCGTACAACGTCTTGTTCATATCCTCGTGTGTAAATTTACCATCACTGGTGGATACCAAATCAAATTCTAAAGCTTCATCCATCAAACATGATTGGACAAATTCAAAAATATCACTTATCTTTTCATAAACATTGAAAGTTCCCTATAAAGAAGAAAAAATACAAATGAACTGTTCACTGGTTCAACAGTGGAGACCAACCTGCATGTAGATGCCATTTGGGAACTTGACGCGTACCAAAGCGTAGCGATACATGCGTAGATTGCGTTGCTCCTCGCGATCTCGCATTGCCTTGGTCTTCAACAATTGGGCGCTTTCAATGGCTTCGGTGCGAAGCTGTTGCTCCCGTTTGATTTCCTCCGCCGACATGCGATAGAAGTCGTCAGGAAGGACCACACGTTTGGCTTGCGATGGTAGAAGTATCTTAATATTACGATCGAGCTCCAGGTTTAGCGGTTCGGCATTTTTAAGAGCCTCCAAAAGGGAAGGTAAATCATGATCCTTTTCTATTTCATCTTGTGAAAAAATCAGGAATTGTTCATTGTCCAGTTCCACTTCACGGAACCCGGCTGCCATGAGAAAATCCAATGCACCCTCGGCATAGCGCACTTTCTCTTCAAATATCCTATTCGACATTCGTATTTTGCAGTACTTCTCCTCATTTGGATGGTTTATTATGTTCTCGAGATATTTGGTCAATGTTTGAATGCAATCGTCAGCCTGCAAAGTGGTCAAAATCAAAAAATGTTTTCAAATATATTTTTTTCATTGAATACCTTTTCCTTAGTGTTGCAATTGTGAATGATCAAGCATGCGGTCAGTGCTCTCTCCATCTCCAGCTGCTGATAGAGGAACTCCTTAATCTTTACCTTCCACTCTTTCTTCGGCAGAACTTCTTCGCTGATCAACGGACACCGAAAGAAGACCCCTTCACAAGCGAGATTTTTATTTTCTGCTTGCGCATGTATTTCGCTTTCCGTTGACTTCGCACACATTTCTTCTCTCATTTTCTTTTCTGCCTCAAGTTCTCTTTTCGCCTGTGCCTTAACGGCTGCCAATGAAGTGTTAAATTCTTTCGAATTCTTCTTCTCCATACGGGCCAATGCGGCTGCTGCTGCAGTACGGGCTTCTGCACTGACCTCGTTGCGTTTCGGAGGAACATAAGCATCATAGGAAGCCTTCGATTTGGATGTGGTTGGCTCAGATTTCGGGGCATTCAATGCACGACCCTCTCCCATACCACCGCCGAGTTTCAATTTGAAAGCGGCCTCATCCTTTTTTCTCGAAAAGAATTTCTTAATTTTCGACATTGTGTCGAAGTGGTGTATGTGCTTAGTTTAAATTCTTGGCGAATGCTCCTTGGGCAGCTTCAACTTGGCCACCGACAATTTCAGTTCTTCGATTTCTTTGAGAGTACCTTGTGGGAAAAGGGATTAGTTTTATTTAAATGCGGATGTAATTCCTGCAAACTCACTTGGACGTACAAACTTTTCTGTAATCACCTTGCCGTAGACTCTCCACGAATACGCAATCAGCAACAAGGTTCCGAACAGCAAGAAGAGCAGCACCTTGAGCAGGGTCAGTTGCAGTGCCGTGAACTCGATGGGGCTGCGCAACGGCTCCGTCGCCTGGGCCAACTCCTTGCGAATCGTGTGCGCAGTCTTGATGCTAACACTGATGAATTGCTCCAAATAGAGTGCAAGTCCTTGCAACGTCTGGTTCAGTGATTGCTGGAATGAGTTTACACTCATTGGTCTAGGTCACGCACGTATGGCTTCTGTGGCACTCGAAAGTGATTTTCACTTTATTTCTGTCAATAGTGTTATTCCTATTTTTATTTATTTTACAGAACAACTATTGTAATTTGCGCAATTGTCGCGAAATTTGTGAAAAAAAGCAGCTGTTTGCTGATTCACAGACAATTTTCCTTTCAAGTGTCAAACGCAGGGTTGTCAAACTGTCATTACCTTGAAGTTGGCTACAATATTGAATAATCGCGAAAATAAAGATAATACGAAGTTGGTTGATTGATTTTGCGGGTGTGGCATCCCTGGTGTACGAGCCTGAACAGAGAGAACTGTTCGTTTTGAGAATTCATAGGAAAGACTTAACAGACTTTTAACATGATAATAACAGTGTTATGCTATGTTAATTTTGTGATTGACAGTTTCAAAATGTAATTCAAAATAATTGATTCTGAAGAGTTTAATTAAACAATTCTTTGAAAGAATTTGAAGATCCGGATAAATTCCAATATACGGGGATTTAATGTTTTCGTGAACAATAAATTCGCGTGGAAGAAAGAACCTTTGATGTTGTCAATTTATGATCATCGACGGGCCTCTCATCGATCGATCTTCATAGATCTATCTGTCCAACGAGATGTCTACATAGGAAATGTGTACATAACTCTTGGTGAGCTCATCATCCATCCATCTCGGGGCCCTCACATATGTTTTTATTTTTAGCAATCGCTTCTTAACATGTTTTTATTTCCCTTATTCTTGCAATTTATTCGCCGCCCGCAATTACAAACAGGAAATTTATCCCCTGCTCACAGAGCGCAGTTATTTATGTGGATTTTGTAAATTAAAAACAAAAAACACTTGACCCAATTTCGGTGAAAATGGAACGAAATATTGCTCGAAACCTCAAACGCAAAATTTCCAACAAAAAATTGCAACAATAAAAAAATAAGTCGGATGAGTCCCACCTCGAAACATTTCATAAGCATGTCAAAAATCAGGAGATTTATTTGATGCATGATCTTCGCCTGCTTTCTTCCACGTTGGATTGGTTGTTGTTGTTTTTGTTGTTGCTCCTGCATCCGTTCATTGGCTGCTGGTGGCGTTTTTTTTTTTGCCACGCAACACTTCGTCGACCCGAAAAGGCGTCCGTCATCTGCTGCTCATCATCCTTCCTGCGCCTGTGGCAAATCCTGCGCTGTGAGAAGTCTACAGGATGGGACCTAAGGCTCGATTATATAATAATATTTGCTGTAGTTGCTGTTGTTGTTGGTGATGGCCTCTACGCGTGCGGTTCCTGGGACGACGCCAACAACAAAACCTTTGGTCGTCGACAATCAGCAGCAGCTGCTGTCGCTGTGGCTTCCACACGAAGGACCAACGATCGTGTCATTATCTGCCGTTGCTCTCTTTATTACAACCTATCCATCTCTCTCTCTCTCTCTTTCACTTTGTCCATCTATCCTTCCATCCATTCGACCATCCATCTCTCGATCTGCGGGTCGACCCGTGTTTGTCTGTCCGTCCGTCTGTCTGTCCGTCCGTCTGCATGTGTGTTTGCCGCCTATCTGTCGGCGTATTTTTATTTTTCTAATTGAATGATTTTCGTGCAACAAATTTACGCACTTTTTGTGCTCGAGCTCGGTCGGGCATACTTGAAAAATTATCCTTTCCTGTGTCCTATCGTCCCTTCTCCCACTCCATCTTCTCACTCTCTTCGCTCTCTCTTCTTAGCACACGATCGTATCTTGGGTTCTGATCTCGATCTCGATCGCCCGGGTCTACCTCGGTGTTTGTCGTTGTCGCTGTTGTCGAAATTGCCTGCAGGTGATCGTTAAAATGTTCCTCCTGTCTTTCCTTCTTTCTTTGTCCTTTGCGGAGACTGCGACGGCAGATGGTTCGCCGATAATTGGGTTCGCCGCGTCTTCTGTCTGCGCATGCGCACGCATAATTTTAAGCGCCCGGTTTTCTGGCCTCCTTCTTGTTGTTGTTGTTGTTGCTCGTGTCCTGTTTTTGTTGTTGTTCGTGTCCTGTTGCAGTTTTCGACCAAGAGTGAATTCCTGAAAATTTCAACCTCAAGTGGTTTTTACGATTTTTTCTTATTATTTTTGTTAATTTCCACATTTTTTTTTAGTTTATTCGTTTATGGTACATCCTTCTTCTTGTTCGGGGCCTTTTGTGCATTTCGCTTATCGTTGTCACAGGATGTTCACGATTATTACCTGTCGGCCTCTGCTCAAAGTCCAGGAGGTTCCATCGCAGGTCGTCGGCTTCTTCTTTTGGTTGACCCCAAGAGCCTTTCTTTTTCGACTTCTCCTCCTCGCCTCTTAAATGTTATAGTAGAAAGTTGAAAGAGCTCTCTCAAAGATTCCATCGTTTACCATCCTCCAATGAATGGTAACCTTTGTCGACTTAGATGAACCTTCGTTGGTGGGTTTCAGAGGCGAAGGAGGAACTCACAGATGAAGGAGAAACTCTAGACTAGAGAAGAATAGTAAAAGACGCTAATTATTCGTTCAAACATGTTGGCATCTATAGCAGCAGTTGTGCCAAAAACAAAACAGTAACAAAAATATCAACAACAACATCACCAACAACAACAACAATAACAACAAGAGAAGCATTTGAGCCACGAAGTTGGACCGATGTTTATGGTTCCCGCGGGAGCCAAAGAGCAACAACCTCTTTGTTTACCAGCAACAGATCGTGAAAACGATTTCCACCACCAACAGCAAGAGCAATAGGAACATCAACAACAACAACAATAACAACAGCAATAGTAACAACAACAATGCTATATACTTCTATGGCAACGAATGCTGCGCTCGCCCAAGTGAAACGTTGAAAGAACTTTGCGCAAAAAATGTTGCTGCTGCTGCTGCCTAGCGATCTTTTGTTTAGACGTTGGTCCCTTTGGAGTTTCTTCTCTCTCTCTCTTTCGCTCTCGTTCGCTCCAAATGTGAACAACAAGAGGGAGGTGAGGGGAGGAGTGAGTGCTGCATCGCGAGACATTGCAACAACAACAAACAATAATTTATTTAAGCTCAAATTTCGAGTGCTGAAGGAAAACAGGGTGCAGACAAATTTCTACATATTGACTTAGTAACAACAAGCATTAACAAATAATAATAAAAGTTGAAAGGAATATTTTTGGAATGTTGCAAGAATCAACAACCATAACAATAATTGTAAATAATTAATTGCAATTCAATCGCCGTCCGTCACGTTATCATTGTACATGCACTTTACCAACATTCATCTTGATTTGGCTTTTTCTACATTTTTTTGTAGTTGGTTTTTTATGCTTTCAGTTTACAATTTTAAATACTTTTATTTTTTTTATTTTTTTATTTATATAAATTTTAATTTTTTTTAAATTGTTTAGTTTTTAAATTTTTATTTTAAAAATTTTTATTTTTTACATTCAATTATTTTTACACTCGCTTTTCGAGCAATTAAAATTCCACAATCGTCTCGTGTGTCTGCGGCGAAGAAATCGAGCGTCGTGAGTTTGGGGAATTGCAATTTTGCAGCAGCAGCAGCATCTACAATAACAAAAACAACAAGTTTTAATACAACAACATTAACAAAGAGTAGTAGTAGTCGAACAACAACAACAACAATAAAAGCAAAGACTAGTACAACAACACAAGATAGATAATAAATTAATACGGCTGGCGAACCTGAAAAACACGTTTAGCGCATGTGCACATGTCAACAACAACAATAAAAACAACATCAACAACAACAACAAAAATACAATCAACATCGACACATAAAAAAAACCAACAAAAAAAAAATACCAGTAACAACTTTTACAGCAAAAAAATCAACAATTTATGCAACAACAACAACATTTGGTAAGAAGACGGTGAAACGCAATCGCATTGCAAACATTGCAACCAACGTCTGTTGCCAGGCTACTTTAAATGTTGTTACTGTTGTTGTTTTTGTTGTTGTTTCGACCACTCCTCCCCCGTCTGACTGTTTGTTTGTCTCCCCTCTGGCCTGACATTGGCATCTGGGCCGCGTTCCACTGAGTCACGAGTCGTCGCGATCTGAGCCGCATTTTCCTGGGCGAACCTCGCGATTTTCCACCAAAAGAGAGAAATATAAAATGAAGGAAAATAAAAAAAAGAAAATAAAACAAGGAGAAAATAAAAAAGATGAAAATAATATACGTTAGATGAAAAAAACACAAATATATGGAAAAGAAAGAAAAGAGAGTAAAATAAAAGAAATATCGACTGAGATGAAGGAAGAAAATGCGCCGGAGAAATGCGATCGAGGGGTGGAGAGAAAGGGCGAAGGAAGATGAAGAGGAGAAAGAGGAGGAGAGGAGGAAAGAGGAGGTGAAGAGGAGGAGGGTCGGAGACTTGGGTGCAGAAAAAAAAGTGGATTCGAAGACTGGTTTCAGCGAGATCGGAATGCGAAGACCAACCAGAGTTCATTACTTTTTTAATGGAAGTCAAGGCTGTGGAAATGGAGACGACGACGAGTAGAGCATGCGAAATCTCTTGGCGAATGCAAATTCTTTTAACAACATCGCCAACCAATAACATTAACAATTCGAAACGCAAATAAATAATCATGAAACACATAAATTCCATTTAAACTTGAAATATTCCAATTAAATTCGAACAATGTGCGAACTTTCGCTTTTGTTTTTTATTGCTTTTTGAACACAATTCAAGAACGTTAAATGACGATGACGATTTTTATTTGGATTCAGTATATTAGTTACAATTTTATTATTTATTATTACTATTTCTTTGTTATTTTTTAAATTTTTTTAAGCGATTTTATTTTGAATTTCAAATAAAAAATTTATTTAAACAATTTTTGTTTTTTGGAAATGAAGTCATAAAAATGTAATCGAGGCTACTGACGGAAGCTGCCCCCATCCCAATAACAACTACAACAACAACAAGCATCGAGACGACACCGACAGGAAGCGCTTCATTTGAAGTCGCTGCCATTTGACGACGATGGCGATGACGATGACGACGAAGCGACTTCCAAGAGCCGCGAAATGAGTCCACGAAATCGTGAGGAAAATCAGATGAGGATGAGGAAGAAGAAGAAGGAGACGAACACGATTATGATCGTGTCGCCCGTTGGTGTTGCCCACATTGTTGTTGTTGCTCTGTGATTGGTGTTGTTGTTGTCACGCATTCTGTGTGAACTTTTCGTCTGAATTTATGACCACGAAAATGTCATCCGCACGCCTCGACGCGACTCCGACATTCGTTCAGAAAAAATGAGACAGAGGGAGGAAGAGTGTGAGAGAGACAAACAGAGCGCCACGAGTTATTTTTACGGTTTCAAGAGGTTTCCATGCGCTTCCATTTCCACTGTCTCCGTCCGTCCGTCCGTCCGCGACCCCGACCACTCCGCATCCTCTCCGAGTGGCACGGGCGGAAGTGCGCGGCTCTCAATGGCGCATGCCGCTTCCGGTTGCCGGCCGCCGACCGCCACCCGTCCGTTCGTTCGCCGTTCGATGATTCAAAGCACTTCGATTTGTGGTGAGTTTCGCACTTTCGTCACCCGCCATCGCCATCGGAGCCACCAGCGCCGACCGCTTCGGACGATTGGCGTCTCCTCCGCTTCCTGTCGCCGCACGCACTTCGTCCCCGGGAGTCGCGATCGCCCGTGGGACGGCGTCGGAGGAAGTCCTCCTTCCTTGCGCTCCCCGCCCTCCCCAACCGCCCCCGGCCCCGATCCACACGAGTGTCGCTGGCGTGGATGGAGGGAGGGAGCGGACTTCAGGAGGTTTTTATGCGAAGCGGAACCGAATCCGAAGAAGGAGAAGAAACGGAGAACGCGTCGTTTGTTGTTTGCTTCTTCTGCCCACTGTTCGTTGTTTCGTTGTCGTCGGTAGTCGTCGTGTAGTTGTTGTTGTTGCCTCTCTCTCTGTCTGTCTACGACTCGTGCGTTCCCTTGTGGTTGTTGCTGCTTCCTTCCCCCTCCACCACAGACGGATTTCAATTGAAACCGCACGCATTTCAAATGCGGCGACCGCGACAAATCGTCGGCTCCCTCCAGGAAGGGACCGGGGCGGGGGCGACCACGAGGCTAGACGAGGAGCCACACGTCTGCAGGGACCGATCGGACCCTGGGTCTGCTAATGAGGGATTTCCTCGGCTGCATCTGCGAATGCGAGACCAAAGGAAGAAAGATAGAGAGCTGAGAGGGACGAAGGAAGCGGTGATGACGACCCACATCGACTTCGTCCTGTGACTCCTTCGAGGCTCCCAAGGGCACAAGAGACTCCATTCTGGAAACCTCATGAATGGCCTCAATTCCATTGATTATTTTCACAGTTGAAGTCGGTTTGGGCTGAGGAGTCGACGAGGGCAGGAGGGGAACCAATTGGAATTAATCCTCCATTTGGCGAGCGGACGAGGGTCAGCGATGAAATCGCAATTATCGCCCGATGTTGTTGTTGTTGTTGTGGAGTCTTCGCCTCGTCCCCCTCTCTCCATTCCTTCATTCGTTCGTAATTTGTTGTACTCCACTGCAACAACAACAACAGTCGGATGCCATTGCATTCCGATTGAATTGCAAATGCATTCCACGTTCCGCTCCTCCTTTCCACTTTACTTCACTTCTCCCCTCCGTGGCTAATTGCGACTGCCTTCGTGGCTCAATTAATTCAAAGTCTAGGTCAAGTCGTTCTCATTCCTCAAACAGAGTCCGTCCCGCTCCTCCTCGAGCGGAACCCATTCACACTCGAGTGGGTCTGGGCGGTCGTCTCCTCCTCTTCCTCCTCGTCCCTCTCGTTCCCATCATCACTTCCTCCTCCTCTGGGAACCTCCGCGGCTTCCATTTCACTCCCCGATGGGCCTCATTTTCCTCGCAGCGATCGCCGGGTTCCCGAGTTTCCCATCGGCCGCGGTTCTCTGGGGAAAATTCGAAAGCCGTGGGAGTCTCGAAGGGCTTCTCGGCACTCGAGAGTCGATTCGCAGCGCTGGCTCCAACTCCTCGGGCCCATCAAACCATGTGTGACCGCGCCTGGGACCCAAGACCGCGGCTCCCACTGTCCATCATCGTTGAAGTGAAGTCGAGGGCTCTCGTCACAGGCCGTGGGCTGCGGCTGCCTTCTCAAGAGAGCGGCGACCGTGGCCAAGTTCAGCTCTTCAGACTCCAACTCCATCGCTCGCTGGCGAATCTCTTTCTCTACCACTTTCACCCTCTCTCTCTGGGGCATCGAAGCGATCGATGGCGATCACTGATCAGTCGCCGCCTAATGGGACCTCCAGCTGCTCAGAGGCCTAATTTACGAAGGCGGCTCCATTGTGGATTCGAGGCGATCGATGAATGGCTTCGGAGCCCCGTCAGGCGGCGGAACTCACACATCAGGGCCCAAATTAGTCCGACTCCGCGCCCGAATGCGGCTCAGAGATAGTTTATGGCATCCGGCCGGATTATGACTCAGAGGGCCGGTTGGGGTCCCGCATGCGTTGACACCTTCGTCGTCGATGCGATGGACTCACGTTTTATTGCGATCGCCCCGAGGTCCACAACTAAACCCTCGGAGCCTTCTTATCGAGTTCTTTTTTATGTCCTTCGGCCATTGTTGACAGAATCCAGAACCCGTCTATGGAGGGTTTTCTATCGTAATCCGAGCTCGTAAATTCGATCGGCCTTCACGGAGAAGTGATCGAGTCGCTCGTTCGACTCTTCTCCGCTTATCGCTCGATTCTCCCTCCTCCTCTTTGCCTTTCTCATGTTAATTAATGGTGTTAAACATTTTCCCTTCCCTCGTGTGAATAAACAACTGTTTCATGCCTCGGGGCGACCTCTTGCTCAATCCCGCCCCCGCCTCTCCGCGGTCCCGCTGTGTGTGGCTCCACAAGAGAAGAAGAAGAAGATCGAGACGCAGCCCTTTGAGCGGGTTCAACTCGATCCGAATCGATCCGTTGCCAGGCGGAGATGTGGGAATCAAGTGACTAGGTTCGGGTTGTTCTCCAGATCTCCTCGAATTGAATTGAATTGAATCGAGGAAGTCGTGGGAACTTCGCACCCTCCACCGCCGCACTTGCCCCCAACTAATTGCCCCGATCCGGGAAGGCTCCATCCACACTTGTGATCGTTTTCCATCTTCCGAACAATGAGGAACCACTTGAAGACATTTCCATTTCTGCGCAGTCATTTCCTCGACTCTCGTCTACTCCACTCCTATTCCTAGGCTCCGCGGACTCGACCCGAGTCGAACCCAACCCAACCCTTGCCGCCACCGGAAAACCTGGCCCAGTTTCAAGAGAATAATTGCGAAGGCCGTCTTCCGTTTCGGAAGCTCTTTCATGGCCCAACTGCGCCGGTCGCAAGGGCGGGAGCAGCAGAAACCTTCGCCATTCGGAGGTCGGGTTCGGAGACATGTCGCGCCGGCCGGAGGCGAAGACGAAGAAGAGGAAGACCAAGACGGAGATGGCGAATATTGCTTCTCATATCCGCTCCTCGGTCTCCGGGGTTTCCTCCGCAGAGTGCGTTCTTTGTTATTGTTTTCGTGTGGCTTGTTGTGATCGCGGCTTCCGCACTTCCGTCCGTCCATCTGTCTGTCTGTCTGTCCGTCCACTGCGCCGGATACCGCTCCACGCTGCTCAGCACATGTAGGACCGAGAGCGGATATCTGTTCTCTTTCGAGTACTCTTCCACTCCTTGTCCTCTCTCTCTCTCTCTATCACTGTCTATTGCTCTTTCATTCTTTGTTTTGTTCGCAATTTTCGTCAGTTTGTCATTTGTTGTGACCGTCAATTGTCGAAGCCGTGGTGGCTTCCGATCGTTTTGAATAGGCCAGCGGATCGAAGGCGACACGCGCTCGATGGTTGGACGATCGTTTCCGGTGAATCGATCGCGTGAAGTTGCGTCGAGTCGTTGTTCGAGCAATTAAAATGTTTAATTATTCATGCAGAATTAAACTGAGCAACTGAGCGGCGTGAACCTTGAACGATCGCTGCAAATGTTACGACTTCGTACTTCGATAATATTGTACAAATGTTCCGATTATATTGTACTACCGATAATATTGTACTTCGATAATATTGTACTGCGATCGGATTCAGGTACGATCCAATGATCCCCACGTGTACCAAGCACATGTGTCTAACACCAGTCACCTGTCAGCCTGTCGAATTTGAGAGCTGTCGCTGAGCTCTTAATGAGCTATTATTAGGAATTTCCCTCACTTTTTATCAGCTCAAACACCTGAACTTCCTGTCGTTCGGTTGCGTTCGGTGTGCGTCACCCAGAAGCCCACTGGAGTGGCTCGTGCTGGTTTCAATCAGGTCCCACATTTCCTCCCAAACCCAGCACACACCAGACATCGATCAACCTTTTCCTCAATTTTAATTAACTTATGTGGGGTTTTGGTTCGCTTCCAATTTCATAATAAAAGAAATAAATAAATAAATCGTTACATCTTCCCATTTGGCCTTCTCCTCAGCAGTTTTTTTCTCAGGGCCACCAACTCCTCAGGTATTCGACCAATAGCTGAGCCTTCGTCATCGGTTGCTCACGTCGTGTGAACCAGTTCTGAAGCGATTGCATCAACTCACCGATGATCTCGAAGAAGCCCTCCAGCTCGAAGAAGGTCGAGAAGAGCCACGAGACGACGGTGATCAGAGTCAGCGCCGATGCAATGCTTCTCAATTCTACAAATGAGGAATTGAATCTCAATCGGATCGATGATCACCAAAAGGATTCACCTGAGAAGTCCTTGGGCTTGAATTTCTTGTTGCGCGGCAGCGGCAGGACTCGCAAAGGCTGAATTCGCGGACTCTCGGCCAAACGATCGCCTATGCTTTCGCGGATGTATCTCCGGGGCAGCGGAACCGGAAGCGACGAGACCGGATGATGATGGAGCTGTTGATTCCCATGGAGTTGTTGATGCTGGAGCTGTTGATGCTGATGCTGCTGTTGATGATGGTAGATGTGAGGATGTGATGATTGTCTGGCCGGAGGAGGAGGTTGGGGTTGTGGACACGTTTTCGGCAGATCCGTCTGCGTCTGCGCATTGAAGTTGATGTGCATGGGAGCGGGACGTTCGCGGCTGGCGGCTCGTGGTGTCGTCGTGCGATTGCGGGGAGTGAAAACAGGTCGTGGCTTCTGGTTGATGTAGCGACGAGTGGCCTGAGGGATGACGAAAGCGATGAAATGATAAGAACTCATTTCAAAAGTCCTCCGAAAACGAACCTTCGATCGCTTGGTGCTGTTGAGTCGCGGCTTCTCGATCGCGATCGGATTGAAGTTGGTCTTCGTCGTGAAGGAGGCGACCGCAGTTGGTGGCAGCGCCGCAGTGGACGTGGGCGTCGGCGTCGGCGTCACGGACATGGGACTCGTCACGTGACTCATGCGAGTCCGTAGAATCTCCTCATCCAACAGGATCGAATGTTTCTCCCCTGTCTCCGAGACGGCAACGGCACGTGGACCCTCGGGCATGACACTGAGTAGAGAATGAAGAATGTGATCGAATATGGGTTCGAATCGAAGGATCAACGTTTCCACATACGAATCTCCAATGAAATTTGTCTTCGATGTGTGATTCGCCATCGGGTTGGGACTGCGTTCGTATCCCATCATGTCGGAAACGCGTGGCGTCTGCTGCAACACACTTCCGCCCATCGCATCGCAGACGAAACTTCCGGTTGGCTTCCTATAAATAGCGATTTCAAAGAAGGAAGTTTTGACATCACCGATCTTCTCACATCAACGTCTTATCACATCACCGATCTTTTCATTATTTCACTAAAAACTTCTTACCTCGGTTTCGTGGACATCGGTTTTTGGTTTTTCGGTTCGCCTCCAATTCGTTCGATCAATAGAAATATGTATTTAGTTATATAGTGAGAGAGAGAGGAAGGAATGTGGGAAAAATGTTGACAACAATAAAAATATATGAAATTTACGAATAAATTTATTTTTCTACAAAAATATTTGAAGAAAAGAAATTCAATTGACAGAGGTAGAAAATGATTTAAAAAAGAGCAGAACGATCAAAGCCTGCTTTATATCCATACTATGTATATTAATATGGATTTGTGTGTTTACTATATAATGTTTTAGATGACGATATGATATGATCTATATATAAACCGATCTTAGGAGATTTCCTTTGTGTTATTTTTTTTTTTAGATCTTCCTTGGATTCGACGGAAACTCAATGCTTAATCATCATATTTCAAATTGACAGCCGACTCAAGTGTGACAAGTGCTTCTTATTAGCCCTCACATCCTCCTCCCCCTACCCCCCATCATCTCACGCTCAAACACAAACACACATTCACCCACACTGAGTGATGGATCTTCACGATCGGCTGAGGAGCAAGTGTAATGTTACCTTAAGTACACAAATAATTTCATTTTCCTGTTTTTTTAATTTTCGTATTTTCATCTCGACGGTTTTCCTCGCGTCGGCATCGAATTCAAATAGAGTTTCCAAGCACTTCCCTTCTCTCTCTCCTTCTCACTCTATCTCTCTCCCTCTCTCTCTCTCTCTTTTCCTCTTCCATTCACTCTCACTCTGTCTAGGTCTGTCCCTGTCGATGATGTGCTCTCGAATACAAAGGTACTTTTTGTACTTTTTCTCCACTTACACAATCAACATCCCGGATGCTCTGCGAAAGCAATAACAACAAAACAAGTACAACAATTACAAAAACAACAACAAGAATTACAACAAAAACAATGACAGCAACACTGAAAACAAAAAAATGTGTTTTAATTTAATGCGAAGTTCCGAAAAAGGAAGTGACAGACGTTTGTTCGTCGCTCACTCGCTCGCTCTGGCGGATGCACGGGCGGATGGCTCGTTTATTTAGAGTGGCTGCGAACGGATGGACAGACAGATAGACAGACAGACGGATGGAGAGATAGACAGAAAGGCAAACGAAGAGACAGCAAGCAGCCGTAGGGATAAGGAGGAGAGGTCGAAGCAATAGAAAGATAGACAGAGGGATAGAGACGAGGATGGGTGGATGGATTTAATGAGCGAATGAAATTTGATGGCGTTTTAAATGCAGTCAAATTAGAGGCAAAATTTGCAATGAATGAAAATCTCTTCATGTCTGAGTGGGATTCTATATGGATGGTTTGCAATAGAAGGCAGCAACATTTCTATCTGAATGTCGATCTTTGTGGATCGTTGGACAGCGTTTTTCACAGTTTCCTTTCTGCAAGAACAATGATGGAAATATAGAGTGGATAGTAATAGTAAGAATGAATGGAAAGCACTGTTTAGACTATATTTGGTATGAAATAGAAAAAAATTATCATTGGAAAATATTTGCAAATTATAGTCTTTAATAAAATTATTTTGGTTAAAAATAACAGAATATAATTTATTTACTTTTTGATATTTTTACCAATTTTTTCAAATACTTTAAAACTTTTTCTTAAATCGTTCAAAATAAATTAGGGAATCCCTCATGCAGACCATCTGAATGAACTCTCTCACAATAGACCAAATCCGCATAAATTTCCATACCGCATCTTTTCTATTTTTCTCTTACATCCATCCATCCGTTCATTCATTCAATTAGCCATTCATTCATTTCTTCATTGAGGAAATGTTAATTTTCCGGCAGATGATTTCTTTCACATTCCAATTCCGATTCTGATTCCGTGCTATTTTTCATTCTCTTTGCAGAGTTGTGTAAGAATTCGTTTATTCGCTCTCTGTACGTGGAAATGATAGAAAGTCAAGTCTATGTAGAAGGTAGAATGCAAATTCGAAAAGAATCATGACCAGAGTTCTTCGTTCATGGACCGATCGAAGGAATTCTTTTGAAGATCACTCAACCGATGCGAAGTGCATCGATCGATCGATGGCTCCACCACATTCTTCGATGGATGGATTTGATTTCCGGCTGGGAATGAGAATACTCCAATGAGAATGAGAATACTCCAATATCTCTCGGCAGCTTCTCCTTCATCGAGATGCTGCGCTTTCGACTCGAGATATTGCGTCTTCTAGTCGAAGAAAGTAAACTGAGGTGAGAGACATCGAAATAGACACCGACATAGACAACGACTTGGGCCATAGACATCGACTTTAGCCACCAACATCGCCATCAGCAGGCATCGATCGTGCTACAGACATGTATCCATCGATCGGTAGAGCTCCGATCCATCAGGCAGCGTCGGAAGGTGAGAAAAATCACACTTTGCTTGAGTTCGTATAAACAATAGAGTTTGTTGCACTTTTACTCCATCTCTCGCTTCTTAACTGCACCCTCTCTCTCTTCGTTTCTACCCTTTGGCCACGACCCACGAGGTATTTTCACTTTTTAATGATATGAGCTGCTAATCTCCATGTACAGAAGTCTCTTGCTAACCGTGCTCATCCCCAAGATAAATATTTTGGGCAAATGATGTCTTCTCGACAAAGTGTTAATAAAAAAACCAACTAACGATCATCGCATGTTCAGTCTTGCTCACCCTCTCTGGGGGGAGATAGGCAGACAGGAAATCCATCACCTCCGAGAATTTCATCATCTCATCAGCCCGGAAAGCTGATGTTGGTGGTAAAGAGGCGTGAGGTTGGGAAGTCAGTCGTGTGCGGGAGTGGACTGAGATGTGTTTATGGTAAACATTTCACACGTGGATAATTAAAGGGTAAACAATGGCGAGAAAGAGAGGGGGGTAGAGAGGGAGAGAGAGATAGTGGGAGGTCCCACTATCAACAGGAAGTCTGAGTTTAATATGAGATTTATATCATTTTCAACGATTTGACGACTTCCTCTCATTTCTTCTTCTTTAAAATTTTCTCTTTCATTGAAAATTGCATCCTCTTTCCTTTCTCTTATATAGAAAATTTCATCCTATTTCCTTTTTTTTACATAGAAAATTTCAAAAATTTTTCCTTTTTCTTACATAGGAAAATTCATAATTTTTCCTTACAAATAAAACGCATTCAAGATTATATTGAAAAAATTCATATTTATTGTAAATTATTTTCTATATTGTTTTTCAAGTTTTTTCATGTGGCTATATTTATTGTAGTGTTGTTGTTTTTGTGTGTGTGTTTGTTTTTTTTTTTAATTTTTATAAAATCAATTTATGATTCAAACTCTAAGTAATAAAATAACAAAATAATAGTACAAAATAAAAACAAATAAAAAAACCAATTAAACATAAAATACAATTATTTATAAATAATACATTACTTAGACAACTAATAGGACATCCAAAGACGATCCAGATCCGGTCACAGGAGATCCGAGATCACGGGATCGCCTTCAATTATTTGAAAGGTACATAAATAATTCAGAAATTTCACTCGCTCGAAGAACTTAGCCTTAGAACTAACTATGCTTAGAAAGTCTATACAGGATCTATGTACAAAAAAGAGATGAGAATCATCCACGAAGGTGGCGACAGGCTTAGGAGAGAAGAGCCATGGCTCGCGCCAGACGGACCCGGAAGTCGCGATACAGCATCTTGCCGCCGACTGGCACTCGGGACAAATACATGTCGAGGCTCATCAGACACAACGCCTTGCCGTTCATCGGGAACTTCTGGGCCAACTCGGGTGTGACCTCGAGACCCTCAGAGACGGCCATGTTGATCAGCCACTTCCAGACATCGGCTCGGGTCCAGTCGCGCGGATCCACCGGCAGACCATCGGAGCCGAGCTGCAGGTGCGATCGACTGAGGTTCATCGACAACGATGATGATGAGGACAAGGACGATGAGGAAGATGACGATGATGTCGATGAGTTGGACGGCGATGAGGCGGCCGACGACGAGTGGTGGTTGTGGTGATAGGGATGATGGTAGGGATGCTGCAGCGAGGCGGCGCGACGCATGGCAGCGGCGGTGTTGACGACGTCCGTCTTCGAGGACCACAGATGCTGCAGATCGTTCTCGTTGCGGCAGCTGGCGTTGACCTGGGAGAGGTCGAGGGGCGGCACACGACCGGCGTACTTGGGGTAGCTGGACTCCACTTGCATGATGGGAATCTTGAGTGATCTGACAACGATAGTGACTACTGTAATGAAAAAGAGAGAGAGAAAGAAAATTAGTATAATTTTGCATATTGAATTGAATTATGAAATGAATGGAATTTAATTTAATTTGTAATGAAATCTCTTTTGTTTATTCGTGATTCGTCGAAGCGCAGTGATTCAGAGACAACAACAAAAAGAGCGAGCTCTTTGTTCATCAACGGAAGTGGCATTGTTGTTGTACAATAATCATGATCATAATGATGAAGCAGCAATTGTATATCGATGGCTACACTGCACGACCACGACGACGGAAATGTAAACACTCCGCACGAAATGCTAATGAAATGATCGCCATGTTTGCGATTCGAACGAGCCGATCGTTATAATAGCCATATAAAAGCAGTAGATAGCTTCCGATATCTATCCCGGAGCCGGCAATGGAAGCCGGGACAATGGCTGACACAATTACCCCCGGAACCTATTACCAACTCCATCCGTCTGTCTGTCTATTTGGCTGTCTGTCTGTCTGTCTTCAACTGCCCATCGGTCGTTGTCCATAGTTTGACCTATTGAGTCCGACACCACGATCGGAAGCCACCACGGCTTCGACAATTGACGGTCACAACAAATGACAAATGACGACGAAAATTGCGAACAAAACAAAGAATGAAAGAGCAATAGACAGTGATAGAGAGAGAGAGAGAGGACAAGGAGTGGAAGAGTACTCGAAAGAGAACAGATATCCGCTCTCGGTCCTACATGTGCTGAGCAGCGTGGAGCGGTATCCGGCGCAATGAACGCACAGACAGATGGACGGACGGAAGTGCGGAAGCCGCGATCACAACAAGCCACACGAAAACAATAACAAAGAACGCACTCTGCGGAGGAAACCCCGGAGACCGAGGAGCGGATATGAGAAGCAATATTCGCCATCTCCGTCTTGGTCTTCCTCTTCTTCGTCTTCGTCTTCGCCTCCAGCCGGCGCGACATGTCTCCGAACCCGACCTCCGAATGGCGAAGGTTTCTGCTGCTCCCCGCCCTTGCGACCGGCGCAGTTGGGCCATGAAAGAGCTTCCGAAACGGAAGACGGCCTTCGCAATTATTCTCTTGAAACTGGGCCAGGTTTTCCGGTGGCGGCAAGGGTTGGGTTGGGTTCGACTCGGGTCGAGTCAGCGCAGCCTAGGAATAGGAGTGCAGTAGACGAGAGTCGAGGAAATGACTGCGCAGAAATGGAAATGTCTTCAAGTGGTTCCTCATTGTTCGGAAGATGGAAAACGATCACAAGTGTGGATGGAGCCTTCCCGGATCGGGGCAATTAGTTGGGGGCAAGTGCGGCGGTGGAGGGTGCGAAGTTCCCACGACTTCCTCGATTCAATTCAATTCAATTCGAGGAGATCTGGAGAACAACCCGAACCTAGTCACTTGATTCCCACATCTCCGCCTGGCAACGGATCGATTCGGATCGAGTTGAACCCGCTCAAAGGGCTGCGTCTCGATCTTCTTCTTCTTCTCTTGTGGAGCCACACACAGCGGGACCGCGGAGAGGAGGAGAATCGAGCGATAAGCGGAGAAGAGTCGAACGAGCGACTCGATCACTTCTCCGTGAAGGCCGATCGAATTTACGAGCTCGGATTACGATAGAAAACCCTCCATAGACGGGTTCTGGATTCTGTCAACAATGGCCGAAGGACATAAAAAGAACTCGATAAGAAGGCTCCGAGGGTTTAGTTGTGGACCTCGGGGCGATCGCAATAAAACGTGAGTCCATCGAATCAACGACGAAGGTGTCAACGCATGCGGAACCCCAACCGGCCCTCTGAGTCATAATCCGGCCGGATGCCATAAACTATCTCTGAGCCGCATTCGGGCGCGGAGTCGGACTAATTTGGACTCTGATGTGTGAGTTCCGCCGCCTGACGGGGCTCCGAAGCCATTCATCGATCGCCTCGAATCCACAATGGAGCCGCCTTCGTAAATTAGGCCTCTGAGCAGCTGGTGGTCCCATTAGGCGTCGACTGATCAGCGATCACCATCGATCGCTTCGATGCCCCAGAGAGAGAGGGTGAAAGTGGTAGAGAAAGAGATTCGCCAGCGAGCGACGGAGTCTGAGTCTGTGGCGATCTGAACTTGGCCACGGTCGCCGCTCTCTTGAGAAGGCAGCCGCAGCCCACGGCCTGTGACGAGAGCCCTCGACTTCACTTCAACGATGATGGGCAGTGGGAGCCGCGATCTTGGGTCCCAGGCGCGGTCAAGTTGGAGCCAGCGCTGCGAATCGACTCTCGAGTGCCGAGAAGCCCTTCGAGACTCCCACGGCTTTCGAATTTTCCCCAGAGAACCGCGGCCGATGGGAAACTCGGGAACTCGGAGCTCGCTGCGAGGAAAATGAGGCCCATCGGGGAGTGAAATGGAAGCCGCGGAGGTTCCCAGAGGAGGAGGAAGTGATGATGGGAACGAGAGGGACGAGGAGGAAGAGGAGGAGACGACCGCCCAGACCCACTCGAGTGTGAATGGGTTCCGCTCGAGGAGGAGCGGGACGGACTCTGTTTGAGGAATGAGAACGACTTGACCTAGACTTTGAATTAATTGAGCCACGAAGGCAGCTGCAATTAGCCACGGAGGGGAGAAGTGAAGTAAAGTGGAAAAGAGGAGCGAACGTGGAATGCATTTGCAATTCAATCGGAATGCAATGGCATCCGACTGTTGTTGTTGTTGTTATTGCATTAGAGTACAACAAATTACGAACGAATGAAGGAATGGAGAGAGGGGGACGAGGCGAAGACTCCACAACAACAACAACAACATCGGGCGATAATTGCGATTTCATCGCTGACCCTCGTCCGCTCGCCAAATGGAGGATTAATTCCAATTGGTTCCCCTCCTGCCACCGTCGACTCCTCAACACAAACCGACTTCAACTGAAAAATAATCAATGGAACTTCATGAGGATTCCAGAATGGAGTCTCCTGGACCCTTGGGAGCCTCGAAGGAGTCACAGGACGAACTCGATGTGGGTCGTCATCACTGCTTCCTTCGTCCCTCTCAGCTCTCTATCTTTCTTCCTTTGGTCTCGCATTCGCAGATGCAGCCGAGGAAATCCCTCATTAGCAGACCCAGGGTCCGATCGGTCCCTGCAGACGTGTGGCTCCTCGTCTAGCCTCGTGGTCGCCCCCGCCCCGGTCACTTCCTGGAGGGAGCCGACGATTTGTCGCGGTCGCCGCATTTGAAATGCGTGCGGTTTCAATTGAAATCCGTCTGTGGTGGAGGGGGACGGAAACAGCAACAACGACAAGGGAACGCACGAGTCGTAGACAGACAGAGAGAGAGGCAACAACAACAACTACACGACGACTACCGACGACAGCGAAACAACGAACAGTGGGCAGAAGAAGCAAACAACAAACGACGCGTTCTCCGTTTCTTCTCCTTCTTCGGATTCGGTTCCGCTTCGCATAAAAACCTCCTGAAGTCCGCTCCCTCCCTCCATCCACGCCAGCGACACTCGTCTGGATCGGGGCCGGGGGCGGTTGGGGAGGGCGGGGAGCGCAAGGAAGGAGGACTTCCTCCGACGCCGTCCCACGGCGATCGCGACTCCCGGGGACGAAGTGCGTGCGGCGACAGGAAGCGGAGGAGACGCCAATCGTCCGAAGCGGTCGGCGCTGGTGGCTCCGATGGCGATGGCGGGTGACGAAAGTGCGAAACTCACCACAAATCGAAGTGCTTTGAATCATCGAACGGCGAACGAACGGACGGGTGGCGGTCGGCGGCCGGCAACCGGAAGCGGCATGCGCCATTGAGAGCCGCGCACTTCCGCCCGTGCCACTCGGAGAGGATGCGGAGTGGTCGGGGTCGCGGACGGACGGACGGACGGACGGAGACAGTGGAAATGGAAGCGCATGGAAACCTCTTGAACCGTAAAAATAACTCGTGGCGCTCTGTCTCTCTCACACTCTCCCTCCCTCTCTCTCATTTTTTCTGAACGAATGTCGGAGTCGCGTCGAGGCGTGCGGATGACATTTTCGTGGTCATAAATTCAGACGAAAAGTTCACACAGAATGCGTGACAACAACAACACCAATCACAGAGCAACAACAACAATGTGGGCAACACCAACGGGCGACACGATCATAATCGTGTTCGTCTCCTTCTTCTTCTTCCTCATCCTCATCTGATTTTCCTCACGATTTCGTGGACTCATTTCGCGGCTCTTGGAAGTCGCTTCGTCGTCATCGCCATCGTCGTCAAATGGCAGCGACTTCAAATGAAGCGCTTCCTGTCGGTGTCGTCTCGATGCTTGTTGTTGTTGTTGTGGCTAAGTGATGTTGTGGTGTATAAGTGATGTTGTTGTAAATTTTAAAGAGCCTCGAGGTAGAGATGGGGAGGGGGCGATACAAGGGAGCATCCGCCGCCTCATGACTTCATTACGGAAATAATTGTAATTTCGGCGAAAATTTTGTTCAATTTTCTTTAAGGTTGTTATGGGTGCTTGCTTCTGTTTGTTATTGTTGCTATTTTGTTGTTGTAGTTTTTATTGTTGCTCATTCGTGTTCTTATTTATTGCTCGTTGTTGTTGTATTTGTGTTGTCTGATGTGGTCTGAAAACATCCGATGAAAATGAGAGCAACGAGAGAAATGACAGCAAATTGCGTGGAAAACGATGGCCACGATCCAAAAAATCCAGCATCCGTCCACGAGCGTTTTTGGGGCCAAGAACGATCTTCTCACGGGCAAACGACGACGACGACAACGACGGCGACGATCGAGGCGTCCGAAAATTACAACAGCGATTGTTGGTGATAAACACACAACAACAACAATACCAAAAACAACAACAATAATTGGCCACCTCAAAAATTTTGACTGTTTTCCTAAAAATCATTAATTTCAGACGCCCTCAAATTAAGCCACAGAAATTTTCCACATTGTTGGCGGATTTACTTTGTTTGTTGCTTCTTTTTTGTCTATATTTGTTCTTGTTCTTTTCTATATTTGTTCTTGCTTGTCATGTTGTTATCATTGTAGAAGTCGCTGTTGTTTTTGTTTTCGTTGTTTTTTGTGATTGTTCTTTTTAATGTTTTTATTGTTGGAGTTTATGAGGTCAACTGCCTTTTTCGCGAGTTCATCGTCGTCCGCCAATCGTTTGCAACGATCGGTGAGTCAGTCAACAACAATGACAACAACAATAATAACTTCAGTGACAACAACATGACAATGACAACACCAAAACCGCCACCAATGACAACAACAACAACAATAATAATGACAACGAACGTGCTGAAGCGAGATCGTTGCGATCAACCGCAAATAAATATTTCCAGCTACACGTTGTTGTTACTTGTTGTTGTATATCGCAGACTTCCTCCGCAATTGTTGTTGGTGATATTTGTTGGTGTTATTTATGATGTTGCGGTTGTTGTTTTTGTTGTTGTTATTGTGGCTGCTGCCTCCGTTGTCGTCAATGTCATCATTTATCAGTCTGCGAATTTTTACAACAAAATTCACCAGAGAAATCTCCAGAGTACCTTCAACAAATTTTCTCCCCACCATGTCTACAGTTGCAAGGGGAACATTTTTGCATGTTGTTGTTATTGTTGTTGTTGTTGTTGTTGTTGTTGTCACCAACTAACCAGCCAGAAGGCAAGCCACCAACATATGCGTTTGCGATATGATCCATCCGACGGATGTTATTTTTGTCAACACTTTTTTTTGCTTCGTCGCATTTTTCATTCTATATGGTGTTGTTATTGTTGTTGTTGCTACTGCTTCCGCTGCCCCCATGACTAATCCAGACATTCGTCAACTTTAGCATGATGGGGGGCGGCGTCAATTGTTGTTATTGTTGTTGTTGTTGCAACAAATGGCGCCATCGACAAAACTCGTGTCTCAGTCAAAGTAAATGAATAAATTCGGAAACATTAAACACACCTTTTCGGGCTGTGTTTCATGGAAGCGATTGTTTACATAATTCAATGCATTACATTGTATTGTTGTTGTTGTTGCTGTTGCTGTTGTTCTTGTTGTTGTTGCTGTTATTGATATTGCTCTAAATTTTCAATTTTCCAATTTCTTTGGAATAGTTTCTATTGCAACGATGATTGTTGTTGTTTTTGAATTGTTGTTGTATTATTGGTATTTGTTTGCATTGTTGTTGTATTGGAATTTGTTTTCATTGTAGTTGTATGTGTATTTCAACTCAATGTAGTTGTATTTGTTTTTTGTTTTTCTTGTCGCCGTCGTCTCGCGCTGATTGACTTCCCTTTGATCGATGTCTGGGAGGCGGAGGCAGCAACTGTCGCCAGGCGCCTCCTCGTCCGCCGTTTGATTTATGTGTCTATCTGCCTCCCTCCCTCCCTCTCGCCCCACTTCTCTTTCACATCCCCCACCGACCCATATGGAGCGATGCTGGCGTCGTCGGCGGCTGATGCCACGCGTCATTTGAAATACGCCCATTCGGCGAAGGGGGGCGGATAGAGAGAGAGAGAGGCGTCGAGAGTCAAAAGGGCGGAGGAGAAAATTTCCGTCGACTGTCGGCCGAGGAGGAAGACTTTGATCCATATGTCTGGAATGTGGCAGCTCGTGGAAAATTGAAAAATGTCATGCGATAAAATAGGTCGCCCCGACAAATGTCATGCGATTAAATTGAAACCATCATATGGCATCGAAGATTAATGTTTTAATAAAAAAATTGTGAGCAAAGGAATATTTTAGAATTTTTTTTTCAGAGAAACTTTTTTCGAAAAATTTTAAAAGAAAATCTCTTAAATAAGAATTTGTTATAGAATTAACTTTTTGCGAAAAAAATATATTTTTGATTTTTTATTTTATTGTTTTTTTTAATGATATAAAATCATATTTATTGTTTTTAATTTTTCAGCGCTAAATTCGGTTAAAACACAAGCGTGTCATTAAAATTTTCTTGATCAAAATTTTCATATTTTTATTTTTTCATAATAAAGTGTGAATGAAAATTTCTTAAGAATTTTTTTTTAAAGAAATTTAAAATTTTGTAAAATTTAGCATCATAAATGAATGTTATAATAAATTTAACATCATGGAAAATATTTCCATTAGAGAAACTCCTAATCGAAGGCATCGACCATGACCAGCAGCAACTCGTGGCGAA